>PVKP010002184.1:0-128106 GCA_004027715.1 Plecturocebus donacophilus
AAAAAAAAAAAAAAAAGAAATTGCCAAGGACTTAGAGAAGGGGAACAAGAACAAAACCTAGGGCAATGCCTGTATTTGAGGAGCAGAAAAAGAAATCGGTGGAAAATAATCATTTAGAGACATCAGAAAGAGGCCTGAAGAGTTCAGCTTCACCTAAGTGGAAGGAAATTTCAAGGAGTAGATGACGAGTAGCATCATCGCTATGGAGAAGTTGAGGATGAAAACTGAGGAAAAGTAAATGTTAAATGTAGTGATTAGAAAAATCACTGGTGACTTTCAAGAAAACAATTTTAGTATGAAGGTGAGGTCAAAAGGCAGAGTGTATGCGAATGTGAGTCTTTAAAAAGGTGCTTGGGAATTGATTAGCTTTGTTAGATTTGGCAGCATGCCCCAAGTGGAGTTACAAGAAAAGCCCATAGCCAATTTTATCTACAATAATGAGTCCTTGAATGTGTTAACTGCTTGCATCATTTTGTTCAAAGTGCTTAAACAAAAGTGCTTTAATTCACATTACCTAATTTCCTAATTCACATTACTTAATTATCTCAAAACCACCTTGTAAGGCCAGGAAGTCAGAAAGCAGTTTCCTCATTTATAAAATAAAATAGAGACTGGAGATATTAAGCAATTTATTTCAGATCACAGAGCTAATAAAAAACAGGGGCAGGATAAGGACCCAGGTCTCCTGTGTCCTAGTCCAACACTATTTCCATTGCTCCAAATCAAATGTATAGGGCTCTGCTGCCAATGGAGTTCATCCTACCTGGCAATGCAAGTTTAGAGACCACATACAAAGCTCATATGAAACAAAGAACACATGATAAATCAGCACACTGGAGACAGGTGGATTAGCTTGAATTTGAACTTCTGAGCCAGAAGGCTCTGTGCAATGAGATAAGAATTTAAGGTTATTTTTCTCTCATATTTTTTCTGTGGGTAGCCAGTCAAGGATTGCCATTGCTTTTTTAGTGTCTTGATATGCCTGTTGGCTTTTTTATAATACACATAAATGAAGCTTGTAATAAGCCCAACTTCCTGATTCCATCAAAACATATTTCTTTGGAAGTAATTGATATTGGAACTGTCACCCTCTTCTTGAAATCTGCCAGAACCCAGAGACATACATTGTTAGTGGTGACAATAAACATTACGGGTTATTCAGAGTCAGGAGGGTAGGATGGCAGTGGAGCACACTGGAATGCTTTCCTAAGAAAGGAGACTATTTGACGTTTTCCCATTAAAGCATAATTTCTCAGTCCCTGCCATTGCCTTCTCTTCTCTGTTCTCTCACCTTAGCCATGGTAAATAGTCAATGCACAATGATACAGCATTTAAAAAATAATCAAGTAGGCCAGTTGTCCATGGATATCATATCCGTGTTCATCACAGATCATCTCAGGGGACAAGTTCCTTTGCCTACAACAAGGAGATTATTCAATAGAGTCTTCTGCTAATTCCTGAGTCATGGGATAAGATGGCATTACATGACATAGACATACTGAGGTTAGTCTTTCATACTTCAAGAGGTGGCTCCAAAGTGATTGTGAGTTGTTTTCATCATGGATCTTGGTACAGTTAAGATTTTTGTTCAATCTTGTTGTCCTTAACAAGCCAGATCTGAGGATTTTCAGTGGAAGTGGTGACTTGCTGGCCTATGAGAGCTCTAAATTCAGTGGTAAAAGATGCTATTGGATGAGACTTCTAGACAGTGGAGTTTCTTTTTTGTTTCAGCACATCATCTGTTACCATGCTTCAGGTTCTGAGAGACATGAACCCTGGAGAAACATGACATCTTATGTAAACACATATTTATTAGTATCTATTATCTCCTGTGATAGTTCACCTCCTAAAAGAACCACATACAAACATCATGGATCCTTCCATTTCTTTACCCATGTTTTGAAGGCCTCTTTCTTCCCTAAGAGATCTTACATGGTTTGGCTGTGTCTCCACCCAAATCTCATCTTGAATTATAGCTCCCATAATCCCCACATGTCATGGGAGGGACTTGTGGCTGGTAATTGAATCATGGAGTGGTTACTTCCATGCTGTTCTCATGATAGTGAGTGTGTGTGTAATTATGAATGAACTGCATATTCCTTTTGTGCTCCCAGAACCTAATTTATGGAAAATTTAAAGAATGGAGACTCAAACAAAGAGACAGAAAACTTCATGCTATTCTGACATATAGAACTCAAATAATTTTGTTGAAAAATAAATGTGACCACTTTCACCATAAATTTGAAGAGTATTTTCTACTTATTGATATTTTGTAAGGATGGTGATGATGACAATGATAAAGCGTGTATCCTGAAGAAAAAGCAGTGTCAGCCCAACCTCGTGTGCTCTAAAAAAATTGAGAAGAAAGAATCACAGGAAGCGTGAGGACTGTGATCCCTCCATCCCTTCCCCTGGAGTTCCACCAATATGGTGGCCTTGAATTCCATGAGGAAATGCTCCCTCTTGAGGAGCAATAAGGAGAAAATGTGTGGTTGATGCACAAGAGAGGAAATTTAAATCTGTAATACTTGTATCTGTGAACATGCACATTCAAGCAACTAAGCAATGACTATTTGACAAACACCCATTTATGTTTGAAGAATTATAGTAAAGGATCCTAATTAAATTATTTTTACTCCTATTCCTCAGACACTGAATTAACTCCAAGGAGTAAATCTGTAGACTTAGCCCATAGAAGACAGCTACATTTCTTGCAGAAATCAGGGTTTTTCTTTCCAAACTTCTCCCAAAGTATTCTCTATTTATGGGGAGTCTGTCTGGGTGAATATCTCAGCAGCGTGTTTTCTGCTGTGTATCTTGTAGGCACATCCCCAAAGTACTTTTTCAGCCACAGTTTCTATTGGTTGTAACAAACCTGTGTTAAAAGCAAGATGTTTGATGAAAAGCCTGAGCACAGAGAAGTGAAGCCATTTTTCAGAGCTTGCATAGCTTCTGGGTTTAGTGGTAGACCTAAAATTGGACACAGTCCCTTTTCTGCCAGCCTGGCCTCCTGATGACAACACATGGTGAGTGTTCATAAATTAGAATAGTAATGAATGACTGTTTCATTACTGATGTGGGCAAATTTTTTTCCCAATGAACATAGGGATAAGAGAGCAATCATAAAAGTATTGATAAGCATATTATTCTGAGGCTTTACAAATTATTCGTGTTATTCATAACCAAGGTAGAGCAAAAACAAATAAATAGCTGCATTGTTACTACTTATTATGTGCCTGAGAAGGAGTTTCACCATGTTGTCCAGACTGGTCTCAAACTCCTGACCTCAAGTGAGCCACCCACCTTGGCCTCCCAAAATACTAGGATTACAGGTGTGAGCCACTGCACCTGGCCTCATTTCACCTTCATTAAACTTGTTTTCAGAAAAGGCATTACTCTCATTCTCATCAAAGTGTAAAATTATCTGCAAGGAGTTAGAAGAGTTACTCTTTTCCTAAGGAAATGGATATGAGGGAGAGACAACAATGCTGCCACTTTAGTGAGTGATGGCAGTTCTAGGCATTGGGAAGAAAAGCTGTTTTTTATATTTATCATTAACAACATTTCCTTGAATCCATATCTGCACATAGGTAATTTGAAATAATACCCAACAGGAAAAAAATTTAGAATTAAGCAGGCTAAAAACATGGACCCTAAACTGAACCAAATCCAGTGATTATATTTTATTGACTAATAAAGAAAATTTAAATTTTTTGGTGTGGTCATTTTTTGTTGCTCATAAAGATGGTTCCCTAGGCAGTCATGTTTACGGTTTGCACTTGATTAAACATTGCGGACACTTAATGCAAGCTGAACCAATCAGGTTCCTCCTCCTGGTGAGTTGAAATCACAATTAAAAGTCTATTCAAATGCAAGTTTCTCTCTTGACCTCAGGGGTTATGACAAGGCTATCTGCTGACACACTGAGAAATCCAGTCTGCAGTGAGAAGAGGATGGAGTGGAAAGCAGGAATAAGATACTAAGAGTGTGTCTTCCCTAAGTTACGGGGCTTTGCCTTTTCCTGGCTCCAAATCCTTTCTGAGTCCAAGTTCCAGGGTTCCATAAGATGCTCCAACTTTTGTGTAAAAACAAACCAAAATATGGTGGGAATGCAGAGGGAGGCATCGTTTTCTTAAACTGGGTTTGTTAACCATATTACGTAGTTTCAAAGAATAGAAATATGAGATAGCAGGAAAAAACCATCAAAAAATGTTGATGCCATGAAATGTTAAATCTCAGTGCCATTGTTTGGCCAAAGTATTTCATCTTTTAGAAGTTCAGTATCCTCATTTATAAATGAGGATTATGTTTCTAGTCTCATAGGATTTTTGTAAAAATTAACTCACATATGTAGAATAGGTGGGTCTAGCTGTAATGATTAGACCTAGCACCTGGAGAAAAGTTACAGGATGGGCAAAGGTCATACCCTGGAAGGTCTTATGTGCCAAGCTAAGAAGGTGAGACTTTAAATTGCAGGCAACAAAGTAATTAAAGGGCTTTGTAGAGAGAAAAGACATTGTTAAGTTTGCATTTTAAGGAGCTCACAGGCTCCTACTGAGCAGTGAGATTCAGAGAGGACACAGGAAATAGAAAAAACAGGGGCTTGGATAATGAGAAGATGGTGGCCATGTCCAGGGGAGTAATTATGGAGGCCTGGAAGGAGCAGCTGGCATTGGGTTTAGAAACCGGGAGACAACATTCTCCTAGAGAGAACTTCCTAGTTCTCTCTGAATGCAGAGTGTATTTATGAATGGAGTGAACTAAGTTCTTTCTGTCGCATGGCACCTGCAGAGAGGGTTGTTGAGTTTCCTCACTGTTGTTATTTTTTAAAGTTATCTGTGAAGTATACCACAAGGGAGAAAGTGTTTTGTATTTTAAGATCTCAGCAAATAGACATTATAATGGCAGGGAAGTCTCTGAGAATATCACTATTGTCTTTAATCCCCAATTATAGGATGAAAAAATAAAAAGTAAACTTCAAATAAAGCCCCATATTATCCATTATAGCACAGAGCCAAAGCATCACTGTTCTTTATCTAAGAGAATATGATATATCAAAAGCCATATGTCAACAAGGAGAATAACTGTTAAGGGTCATTGTTCAGGAAGAATCAGAGGGGACTGGTGGCTTTATCTTTTGGGGGCACATTGAAGCAAGTTCAGAGCCCTCACTTTTTCAGGTACCATCCCTGACCTCATTGTTTAAATGTGAACTGCCCAGACAGCAACAAAAGGAAAGATGAAATGTTTCAGTTGCCCACAATTAGTTTAGAAACTCAATAAATATATATGTGTTAAGCATGTGACTGTATCTCTCCTTTTTGGCTATGCTTATTCTAATTATAGTTGAAAGTCAGGAGCAAAGAAAAAAATTAAGTTTTATGGAAATGCTTAATTTATAGAATGCAAGTGAAACTCTTTTTAACAGTTTTGGAATTACAGTAAAAGATCAAGACCTGTTCCAAGAGTCTTGTGCAGCAAACCAAATCCATCAGTCTCATCTGACCCGCTGCCCCTCTCCACCTCTGCTCATCGGGTTCCTCACTCCTGACACATGCAGATCGTTTTAGACATTGCGTTGAACATTTTAGTACTTCTTTGGGGCCAGTGGGGATGGGATGAAAGGGGGACATCATCCTCCTTCTGAATTCTGATACCTGAAATTATTTTCTTGAGAATCATGAGATTGAGTGCTATAATTTCTATGTGAATGTGCTCTAGATGGCAGATATTACATATATGCAGAATACTCCTCATAATACAATCATAAGAAAATACACATTTTACCTTTTGTGGCTTTGAAGACCGTAGATCATCCCAACGCCTTGACACGTAATAGATTTTGCAAGACAGCTTTGGAGATTTGACATTTCTGGGCTTCAGCACATAGTAACTATTCACCCTGTACAAGATATCTAACTTGTTCTGTTTCAGTTTTGTCAACTATAAAATGGGGATAATGATAGTGCCTACAACACAGACATGGGTTTGGAGTGAGAGTGAATTAACAATTCAAGTAAAGACCTCTGACATTATTATAACTATTAACATGATTATTTTTGTTTCTTAGAAACCAAGTGATAATGAAGATAGGAGGAAAGTCCTTGCGGTTTCTCCAAAATACAATTGAGTATGATGGTCCTTTCGTCCAAGATTTGTTGGTGTCTCACATGCACAGCTTTGAAATGCCTATTCCTCTTAGCTTTGTAGACAATCACAGCTTTCTCCCTTCCCCCTTCCTCTACTTAGTAGCTCAAAGCTGAATCTGAACTCTGTAGAGGATTTACTGATGAAGAGAACAAGGATAGGCTGGAGGCAGATGGTATGAACCCACAACCTGTCTCTGCTACTTGGACAAGTTCTTCAACCTCTCCAAATCCTTACTTTGTCCTCTCTAAAGCAGGGATGAAGATACTCACCTAGAGAATTGTTGCGATTAGTAGATTGAATGAAAGGATAAATGTAAAAACAAATGTAAAATATCATGATGGTAGAAGAAAGGGCAATGTGTTTCCTTCCCAGCGTGACCCTAAAGACATGTGTCTCAAGAGATCCTCTCACCTCAGCCTCCTCAGTAACTGGGACTACAGGTGCATGCCACACAATGCCTGGCTAATGTTTTTATTTTTCGTAGAGACAAGGTCTCACTGTGTTGCCTAGGCTGGTATCAAATTCCTGGCCTCAAGCAATCTTCCCACCTTGGCTTTGCAAACCTCTGGGATTGCAGGTAAGAGCCATCATGGCCTGCCTGTGGTTCGCTTTTTAAATGAAACTCTTTCAGATTTAGCAGGGATGGAAAATATCCTCTCTTCCCTGTTTATATGGAGAAACTCAAGCCCAAGCTAAAATCTGTGAAAGAAGATCACTCAACAACAACAAAAAGTTGTGGGTTGTTATTTATTTTTTTAAATAAATGTGAACCTAGGGGGACACAGGATATCTTTTAAATCTTTATCCATTTGGTCTTTGCCTGTCTTGTGTTAGAAAAACATATAACACAGTTGGATAAATTTTGAAAATGAGAACATTATAGCAATGGGAAAAATAAGGATGAGAAAATGAAAGAGATCTGGAATAAGGGCATAAAACATGTATAGCATAAATTGTTAGTGGACCACAAATTTAGTTTCATGCTTCCAAGTGGGCGAAAGGAAAAATGACCAGTTATGAGATTTATTGCATGTATAAGATGAAAAGTCAGATATTCTGATGAGTTATAGCTGTCCCTGGTATTGGGATTGGAGACAGATTTTGCCCACATGTCCTTATAAGGGAAGAATATTCACAACTTTCCAACTAGACTCCTTGCATCCAATCATGTCCAGTAAATCCATCCTCCACTAGAAACCTAAATTATCTTCTCAATGAACAAAGTTTATATTATTCCCAACTTAACATCTCTGGCTCTCTTTTTTTGTCCTCAAAAGCAATAGAGAAATAATGCTTCTGAGAGGTGTTGTGCTGGTAAATCTTTAACCATCAGTTCTTGGAAGAAGACAGGAGCCCTGACTTGTAGCATTTGCTAGTTCCTGAGGTATAAGTACTCTTACCATGGCCAACTTAAAGCTACCAAAAGTGGATTGGAAATAATTTCCACCCTACAGATATAATATATATAAATAACCTCAAGAACCTAGATAATAGTAAAAGCAGTAGTTAGGAAGTGATAAGTTTTAAAGGTCTTTAAAAATATGACTTATTTAGTCATAAGTTTATATAATTCAATACTTTTTAGAGAGAGAGAGAGAGATGTTTCACTTTGTTGCACAAGGCTGACCTTGAACTCTGGGCCCAAGCAATCCTCATGTCTGAGTCTCTTGAGTGGCTGGGACTACAGGAGCATTACCATCCCCAGCAAATTAATTTTTAATAATAACTGTTGAACAATAGCTTGCAACATTGCTATTTAGCAGCTGACTCTGTTGAACCCATATCAAGCTGGCTCCAACACCTCACAGCTGCTGGAGCAACACAAGACCTGTCCCCAGCTGTCTTCTCCAGCCTCATCTTTGACCACTCGCTCTCTCATATCTTCTGCTCCAGACATTCTGAAGTACCACAAATAATCTCAGCTTTTCCTTAGATAATAATAAGAGCTTTTATATACACTGCTCCTTTTGACTGGAATATGTTGACTGACTACTATTTGTCCTACAGATCTCCATTTACACGTTTTTCACTCTAAGAAGTCTTCTTTGGCACCGTAAATTGGTGTGGTGATTGTATTACTATTGCTCAATCCTAGTTTTTGTGCTGATTCCTGAAGGTAGTCTCTAAGTTCTTGGAAAGTCCTGCCTGATAGAGCGTCTTTGTTTACTTGAGCCATACTCGACAGTGTAAGTTAACAGTGTGATTTACAATGAGTGGTTTGGACCACCATGGGGTGTATAGGCTTGACCTCCATAGAGGATGAAAACTAAGGTCAGGAACATGAATGGTCAACCCTATCTATGTAACTGAGCCCCAGTAAAAACTCTGCACATCAGGACTCAGGTGAACTTTTCTAAGGACACTAATATTCCATATGTATGGTCACACATTGCTACTGAGAGAAGTTTGCAATGCCTGTGATTCCACTGCAGGGGGATGATGGTAGCTGGCATTTGGAATTCTCCTGCACCTTGCCCCATGCCCTGCTTTTCTTGGCTGATTTTCTTTCTTTCTTTTTTTTTTTTTTTCATTTTTGCTATGATAAGCCATAATTATGAATAAAACAGCTTTCTGTGAGTTTTGTACTTGTAGCAAGTTATTGATCCTGAGGTGATATTGGAGTCCCCCAAACTTGCAATTGGTATCAGAAGGGAGGATAGTTTTGGGGACTCTCGAACTTCGGGAACTCCTAAACGTTTTAAGTGCTTTCACTCACTATGGTGCATGTACCACCCTGTGAACCATTTTCCTGTTTACCTGTCTGAGAATGGGGACTGTGCCTTGTTCACTACTGCATCCTTAAAACCTAAACTATGGCAAAATGTAGTCACTCAAATCTTGGTGAAATGACTTTAATAGACAAGGTTGTCATATTGATGTAATAATCACACATTTGTTCCTTAAAATTATTTTTATTTTTATGTGAACAATTAAATTAAAGAAAATAATGACTGATGACCACTCAATAAAACCAATTTCACAAACAACCAAGAAGCACATCTTTATGAATCTCTAGCTTTGATAATTTCATTTCATCTAATAGTAATATTTAGATGATAGAGGAATGGAAAATTATTTTTCAGATAAGATTTCTTTCAACTGACCTTATGATGAAAATTACACTGAAGAACATGAAGTCTTGTTTTCTGGGATATACCTGGAGGGCAGATTAAAGGGTTGGTCCAGAAGCTTCAGAAGCCAGTGGAGTCCAGGATAGAATTAACATCAACCTGGGAAAAATTACACACATTCAACCAGAACACTTGGCAGAGTAGAAGCTTACTTCAAGGCTGGCCAGAGATAACCAGATTTCTTTTGTTTATTTTACATGAAAGTAAAAAGATCTGAGAACATTATATGAATCTACCACAGAGAACAAAATAGATTGTCCCTTTGTAAATCAGTGTAGTCACCTGCAAAATGAGGATAAGAATATTCACCTAGCTTCACAAAATGTTGTAGAGATCAAAGGAGATAATAAGCATAAACACTTTGGAAGTACCAAAGCATGTGTACAATTTTGCTTTGCTCTTATTGTTCACATATGAGAGACACATGCCACCTGGACACTTGCTTAATAATATTTAAAATTGTTAATTAGTCTAGAGAAAACAGAAACAATGTATCATCAAAGTCTACAGGTAGCAGGTCAAAACTGTGGTGTAATGGCAACAACTAATTGTTACTGAATACTCACCAGACACTGGGCCAATCACTTCACATTATATCATTTTATCCTCACAACTCTTCAGGGTACGTATATTATTATCCTCATTTTATAGATGAGGAAACTGAGGCTCAAGGGTACGAGGTAACCTTGTGTGGGGTCACATTGTCAGTAATTAGAAGAGATGACACTCCAGCTCAGCTAGTCTCTGTGAAATCCAATCTCTTACCAGTATGCAGACATACCCCTCTGTGGAAGGACTTGGAGAGGGAATATGTGATAAGTGAGCTTTTGGTTACTGTGCAGCTATGATTAGGGATTTAGCCATAGCTCTCGCCATATTTACATGAGAGCTAGATGGGATGAAGAGAGGTGGTGTACGAATATGTCAACATGAAATGAAACGCCTCCTACTAACCATAAAATATACCGCAACTCCCATTTCAGATTGGACCCCAAAGATACGGTAAGATTGTCCACAGGAAGCTTGCAATTTAAGTTTATTTTATAATCCATTTGAATTGGGTGATAAGACAAAATTAATTCATGACAACTTGTTCTCAAATTGTGAATTTTGGGGAACATTTTCAGTACTTGTTAGGTCTCAGATTCACACTTTCACCTGTGTGTTGAAGAGCTGGTTTATGAGTTCCTAGAACAGGAGGATGAAATATATGGAAGAACTGACTTTGTCTCCTTTACCTCTTTAATTTTCAATTTTTAATGTCAGTACACTAAGTTGAGAATGGTTGTCAGGAGTCTTCTTACTCCCAAATCCCCTCCCTATTAAATCTCTTGTCTTCTTTATGTTCATTTGTTCTTCATGCTGAGTTCTTCTAAAATGTAAATCCTGTTTTAACTGTGCTATATATGGAGTAGGCTTTGTTAGAAAGTGGTTTCTCCTCTTCATCTATAATGGCTTTCTTGGCCAATAAATACTAATACGGACCTTATTTTAAGGCTGCTGTGCCCTGAATGCCTCTGAGCTTAATGCTACAGAAAGATTCCCATGAATTTCTCATGTTCAGCATAAAAGCTTAGCTAGAGAGAAAACAGCTGTCATCTGGATGGTGAATTCACAGGTACCTTCTCAGGTAGCGGAGCTTAGCATTTTCTCCATGCAATTGGGTGGTTATGCCCATGTTAAAATTGATCAAATTCTTCTCTTCACTATGCTGATCTAGTCATGCACTGGGTTATTTCCTCCTAATGACCTAAGGTACCAGCTAGTCCACTTTGATTAGTGTCTCGATCAGGCTAGGGGTACACTTTGTAGACTTTTTTCTTATGCAAATACTGTAATTCCCACTCTACTCCCACCCCTCAACCACAGATCCGACCAATGTGTTTGAAATTTCACAACCTTGTTAATAATTTAAAAGTGTGCTATTATTCCCCCCTACTAGTAACTCATGCTTAGGGAAAAATAATTCAGAACAGATGTTCCCCATTTTGTTTTTCTGCCTACCTGACAAAAAGAGATTTTGGCAACAGTGACATCAAAAAAAAAAAATAATTGGGAAGAGAAGAATTGAACAGATGCTGTGGTCAAATCCTGACTTTCCATACAAATTGAGATCAATGTAGGGAAATGGGGAGGGGTACAAGGAAGGAGAGGACAATGCCATTGACCTTCCTCTGCCTCTCATCTGTATAAGGAGCAGGTCTGTCCTCAATGTTCCTACATTTTCTTCTATTTCCTACTCCATTATTTTCCCTTTCAGCTCTCTCATACTATCATTTGAGGGATCACACACACCCTCCACAAAATCTCCCCACCCTTTGCTAAGTATTTTTGGAAAAAAGAGAGTGAATGATATAAATTATCCAAATGATTTTGTCCATTATTTGTTTTGCATGCTCAGTAGATACCAATTAATGTATAACCATGTCGGTATGAACAGAAACATATGAACTCCTGTTGGCATTTCTAAGGTGGGAGTTGGTTGGCTAGAGCATCAAGCAGTTGTATTCTCTAAATTTAAAAGGATTTGTCAACTAGAGGTTTGTTTAATGCTCTGATTTGATGAGCAAGGGAATAGCTTCAGAAAAATGTATGAGAGTCATATTTATATCGTTGTGAATTTTTTTAAGCAGCAAGGATCTGAAACATGCTTTTTAAAATAGCCAGATAGAAAAATCTTAGTGTGAGCAATTTACACTTGAAGTGACTGTTCTGTCTTTAGAACCCCGGGGAAAGTGAGGTGTTTAATGTATCTTCCAGACAATTACAAAGCAGTCCTTGATCAAAACCCTCTGTGAGAGGTATTGACAAACCTGTCCAACTGCAAGAATCTCCTGTAGAGAAAATGATCTATGAGATTACCTGCTGGCGGGTTCATGGGTCAGATTGTCAATATCTAGAGAAGGATCACAGAAATAAACATTTAGCGTTTGCTGTTCTGACATCTATATTTATGGTCTTGTTAAAGCAGTTGGTCAATCAAAACCAGTTAAAGCAATTATAATTTTCCCCAGCAACATGCAAGAGAAAGAAACTGAATTCTTTGTGATGAGAAGTCAATATAGCAAGATAATCCAAAATTGCTTTTTATTCATGTGGAGTGAATCTGGTACTATTATATCTTTTTCCTTGTAATTGTCTGATTAGATGAATGCAGTGAAGATGCATTAATGTAATGAAATCAAATACTCAATTACATTTTAGTTTTTCTTCCCTTCCTACATTGTTTGAAATCACCGCAGAATTTGAAACAGAATGGTCCTTTCCCTATTGAATTTGGCTCCTTTATATTTGGCAAATATTTATTCTTTTATCTATGTTTCAATTGGAGCTGCAGTGAATGGGTCCGTTTTTCTCATGGTTGGACTTCTGCTGTCAAACAATATAGGTGATGTTTTTAGGCATAAAATTATTTTGGAGATGACACAAATCACTAACGTAAGACAGATTCTGTGCTGAATGTTAATGGCAAACCTCTTTGAAAGGATAAGAGAAAGTATAAACTGCAATGTCTGAAGGAGGCTGTGATTTCCAAAATGTTTACCTAGAGCTTGAAGGCAAGCTGGATAAAGAGGTGTCAGATTGTGTTAGGTTGGTGCAAAGCAATTGAGGTTTTTGCAATGAAGGTAAAGGCAAAAACTGCAATTACTTTTGCACCAATCTAATAAATCTTCAGAAGGGCTAAAAAGATAGATAGAGTTAACCAGCATCTGTTTTGGTAAACTTTATATTCAAATATTTGAATGGGGAGGAATAGAGCTTCTGATTAAGAGCTCAGTTTCTAGAGTTAGGCAAGACTGCCTTTATCCAACATGCAGATTACATGACCTCAGGCAAGTTATTTTACCTCCCTAAGCCTCTGTTATCTCATGTGTAAAATGAAAATAATTATTAAACTTGCCTGATAGAATTGTTATGATTTTTAAGTTGCATAATTCATGCAAAGCTCTTGGTACAGTGTCTGACTCATAGTAAGCACCCAATAAATGTTAGCTCATTACTATCAGAACACTGATTGGTGTTCAAGTCAATAAGAATTTACCTTATGCCTTTCATGTAAGCAAAAAACTGGATGGCTTCAAAAGTAACACATGATCTTTGACCTCAGTTCGGGAGGTAAACTCTAGTCTTCACCGTTATATTAGAAGGTAGACTGAAATGAGTGTTTAAAAGAGATATTATAGAGATATGATTAGACCATTCTTAACAGCCCCTGCTTCCTTCCAATCTGACTCATTCTCTATGTGAAAGTGGAGAGAGATTTCTAAAATGTTTTAGTGACCTCCTGTTGAACGTAACATCCAACCAAACTACAGACTGTGGGCTACTCCACCCTGCCTAATCTGGTATTCAGGGTCCTCATCTGCTGCCACTCTTCCCCTCTTATGTTGCAATCCGTCTCCACCCCACTCCAGGGCCTTTGTCCTATACCTTACCCCTGCCTGAACTGTTCCTCCTCCTCCTCTTTACCTAGTTAATTCTCACATTCAGGCCTCAGCTCTGATGCCATTTTCTAAGGGTACCTCCTTAACTTCCTAACTGCCCATTGCAACTCCAAACCAATTCTCTGATTTTCTCTTAGAACATCATGTATTTTTTATGGCCCTTAAATATTTTCTTATATCTGTGTTTTTTTTTAAAAAATCTATCTCCCCACTGGACAAAATTCCTTGAAGTTAGGAACCATGACTATTTTGATTATCATTATGTGCTCAACTCCTAGCACTAAGCTTTGCATATAGTGGCTGAAAAATAAACAAGGAAGAAAGGTGTTAAATTGCTATTTTTTAGAAAGATCAAATCATGATTCTCATACAGGTGTAAAATGAAAATGTGTTAAAAATTTTATTTGTCATTATTATTACTGTTATTATTTTGAGACAGGGTCTTACTCTGTCATCTCGGCTGCAGGGCAGTGGCACCATGTTAGCCTCAAACTCCCAGGTCCATGCACTTCTCCTGCCTCAGCCTCAGAGTAGCTGGGATCACAGTCACATGCCATGATGCCTGCCTAATTTTTAATGCTGGGATTGCAGACATGAGCCACTGCACCCAGCCTAAATCATTATTAATGAGGGAACCATGCATATATTAAACCAGCTGAAAGGAGAAGCAGAAGAGCAAATACGTAGAATCCATGTATAGATCTGGAATATTGTAACGAACAAGCAACTTGAGACAAAACTGGCTTCTTCCACAGCGGAGAGGGAAGTCAACTGAAACTTCACCTGATAGAACTGTTTGCATATTTATAAACAGTAATTGTTTTGCATTACTGTCAGTTATCTACAACTTACAGAGTTGTAAAATAGCTCAAACGCAATGGAAAGCTAGAATCAGATGACTTGGAAGAAGATGCTCTAAACAATACGTGCTTTTCTACTACAGCACGAGTTTTTCCCTACAACAAATAGAAATTCTGGAGGCACGTAGCATTTCATTTTGGGGGGATGGTGAGAGAGTTTAGAAGTCATCATAAGGAGGAACAGTGGAGCTAAGCCTTGAAATGTTGGTAAAGTTTCAGTAATGGCAAAGCACTAGAGATTTTTGAGCAGAGCTCTAGAGATGTTCTGATAGCAATGACTTTTTGCAGGCAAGAATACAGTCTGTGAGACAAGATAAGAGGCCATTGCAAAGCCCAGGAGAGAAACTTCTAGAAAAGACAAGGTAATATCCATTGAAGAAGGAAAGGCCCTGAGTTCTGGTTCTGGTGCCAGCATTTCTTATGTGACTTTGGAAGAGTTTATGGATTTCTCCAGGCCTAATCTGCTTTCATCACAAAAATGTTTATTTAGCACCCAGCAACAGGGATACAATGATGAAGAAAAAACAAGCATGGTACGTAGATTCTAATGTATCTGGATAATAAGGAAATGTTTACATACTAAAGGAGCTTCCAAGCTCTGAGACTGTGTAGTTGTAGATGCATTTTCTAACATCATATTGAAATGGGAACAATCACCCACTGTCTGTGATGGGAATTGTTTAGTAAATGAATAGTATAGCAAAGAGATTCCTCATCACATTATCATGATCAAATAGATGAAATATTTTTGATTGTCTTCTAGTACAGGGGCCAGAAAACTTTGTCTGTAAAGGACCCAGATGTTAAATATTTTTAGTTTTGCTGGCTATACTATCTGCATTGCAATTACTTAACCCTGCTATTGTAGCTTGAAGGCAGCCAGAGACAATATGTAAACAGGATGTGCCCGTGTTCCGATCAAACTTTATTTTTAAAAACAGGCAGTGGGCCAGATACGTCCCAAAAGACCATATTTTTCTAAACTCTGTTTTAAAAGGTGCATGGCTGAGTACTAAGAAGATCATCGGAATTGTGAATGATCCTTAGAGATACTAGTCAATAAAGGGCAGAGATCAGTTTATTTACTTTTGTCCTAAACAATGACCCATACATAAATTCTCTGTACATTGCAAAAGAAAAAAAAAATTTAAAGGATTCATCCTTCTCTGAACATTCAGAGCAATTTGTCTCTCTTACAAAATTCATCACATCTTACCTGGTATTAGAGTTACCCCCTGCAAATATCTTATTTCCTAGTATGATCTAAACTCCTAGAGGGAATATATCATGGTATTTTCAGTCCTTTCTCTTTGCTCCCTGATAGGTGCTTTAAAAAGTGTTTCTTGAATGAGTGAATGATTTTGTCTGTATTTTTGTTGTTTATCAATTTTATTTCTAATCTTTCATGGCCTCAGTGAAATGCAAGGGCTTCCCCCTTGAGCATGGTTAGCAATATCTCAACAGTTTTCCCAGGAATGAGGCCTCTCTCAGAGCAGGACACTTGACTGTGATCATAGCTATGTCTGTTCCTCACCATTCTGTTTACTTTGTGGGGCTACTCTTGAATAACTGATTATTTGCCTTCTTAGGAAATGTCCTTTTAGTGGCTGACCATGACCCACTTAACATAATTCAATATAGTGTTCATATATTTCCCCCGGGCTGTCCTTTTATGCACATCTGAGAGTTTCTTCTTTATGTAAGAAAGGAACAGTGTTTTGCTGTGGATGATTTTATATACCAGACAATGCTGTCAATGAAAATACATGTCAGCTGCATTCAAATTTCTATTTTATTTGTTTTTTTAAAAAATTGCCCTTAAGTGTTCCTTCCTTTGTGAGAACACCAAGGCCTTATTTCTGTGTCTACTAATAGCTTTTTCATGAAGTGATTTTTTTCTTTTTTTTTCTTTTTTTTTTTTTTAGCGTTTAAGCAGTACCAGATGTTGAAAGAAACTTTCTCTGATTGGTGTCCAGAGAAAACAAAAAGCATGTATCACTTCAAGCCTGACCTGCAGAAGGGGAAAATGGACTCAACAAAGGCTGCCAGAATTAAACGCACTACGGATGGTATAACCGGAACGTTTTAGAGTTGTGCTTTTTTACCTCTGTGCTTTCATTGTTCCTCTTCACACCTGATTACAGCATTAACTTATATTAAGAAAAGATAAAGTAGAAAACAGAAAAGCCACAAAAAAAAAGATTTTATCTTAGACATGTCTTGACGTATATGATCTTAGGCCCTAGTTTACCAAAGGGAGCTCCACGTTCACTCTGTGGGATGTTGAGGAATGTTTTGAAAAGGGAAGGGGGTTTTGTGATCAAGTGCTATAGTTTGAATGTATAAGTCCCTCCAAAATCCATAGGTTGGAAGTGAAATTTTAAGGTGATGGTAGAAGGTGAGGCCTTCTAATGGGAGGTGATTAGATCATGAGAGCTCTCCCCTCCCAAATAAAATTAATATCCTTATAAAAGCACTGGAGGGAACTAATTAGGACTTTTCCCCTTCTGCCTTCTGCCATCTGAGGACATAGAATTAGCTCTTTCTACCACGTGAGGGTGCAGTCACAAGAAGCCACCTTGAAAGCAGAGAGCATCCCCCCCAGCCACCGAATTTGCTGATGCCTTGATCTTGAACTTCCCAGCCTCCAGAGCTCCAAGGAATAAATTTTTCTTTTTATAAATTTCCCAGTCTCAGGTACTTTGTTATAGCAACACAAACAGACTGATGAGTCACCAAGGACATATGAGATCTGATGGGATAACCTGGATAAGTTTATCCTATGATCTGGCTTTTCTCATAACCTTGACAGAATACTTCCATTGCAGAATATTTTATAAAATGATTGCCCCTTGGCATACACTTGAGAAAGTGCCTTGTGCTAGAAACAATAAATTTGCTTTAAAAAAGTAAGCCCATGATTTTTAGTGTCGTTAACTCTATAGTATTAACATTAATGTAGCATGTGTGTTAATGATGTTAATATACATTACAATAGTATACAAGATAAGCTATCCTTGTCTCTTGTCTCCAAAGGGCATGCAGTCTGGTTGGAAAATGGCACACACACCTAAAAAGTTATTTAATGGGAAAGTGCCAAACCAGTGGTCAAGAAAACAATCACTATTCAACTTTTTTAAAAACTATATATGGAGGTGCCATAGAGATTCTCTGAAGGTACCACAGGGGCACCTCTAAGGGAGGAACAGCTACGGAGGACAAAGCCACCCAGGAAGGGCTTAAGTTCCTACCCTTGATTTAGCAAATAAGATGTCACTTGAAGACAAAATCCTGTAAAATGCTTGAATGATTAACAGACACTTTTGTACTCAATAAACAAACTGATGCAGCTCTGTCTCTGTTTTTTTGGTTTCCACAGCTTAGCAGAGTGTCCCTTTTTGCCTTTGGAAGAGGCAGAAACAGGAAAATAGGTAGTCAAGCAAGACAAGGGCTAGGAAATGGGAAGAGGTAGGAAGAGGTGGGAAAAAAGTATGAGAGAAGTTAGAGAAAGCTACATAAGAAGCAGGTGGGGAGGCCAGGCACGGTGGCTCATGCCTGTAATCCCAGCACTTTGGGAGGCTGAGCCAGCTGGATCACCTGAGGTCAGGAGTTCAAGACCACCTGGGCCCTTATGGTGGACTCCGTCTCTACTGAAAATACAAAAATTAGCTGGGCATGGTGGTGCGTGCCTGTAATCCCAGCTACTCAGGAGGCTGAGGCAGGAGAATCTTTCTCTTTTTTTTGTTGTTGTACCTTAAGTTCTGGGGTACATGTGCAAATCATGCAGGATTGTTGCCTAGGTACACACATGGCAATGTGGTTTGCTGCCTCCATCCCCCCCGTCACCTACATCTGGCATTTCTCCCCATGGTATCATTCCCCGACCTCCCCACTCACCCCCACTGTCCCTCCCTTGGCCCCCCCAACAGACCGCAGTGTGTGATGCTCCCCTCCCTGTGTCCATGTGTTGTCATTGTTCATCACCCGCCTATGAATGAGAACATGTGGTGTTTGATTTTCTGTTCTTGTGTCAGTCTGCTGAGAATTATGGTTTCCAGATTCAACCATGTCCCTTCAAAGGACACAAACACATCATTTTTTATGGCTGCATAGTATTCCATGGTGTATATGTGCCACATTTTCCTTGTCCAGTCTATTGTCCATGGGCATTTGGGTTGGTTCCAGGTCTTTGCTATTGTAAACAGTGCCGCTATGAACATGCTTGTGCATATATCTTTATAATAGAATAATTTATCATCCTTTGGGTATGTACCCAGTAATGGGATTGCTGGGTCAAATGGAATTTCTATTTCTGGGTCCTTGAGGAATCGCCACACTGTCTTCCACAATGGTTGAACAAATTTACACTCCCACCAACTGTGTAAAAGTGTTCCTGTTTTTCCACAACCTTGGCAGGAGAATCTCTTGAACCAGGGAGTCAGAGGTTGCAGTGAGCAGAGATCACGCCACTGCACTCCCGCTTGATGACAGAGCAAGACTCTGTCTCCAAAAAAAAAAAGAAGGTGAAAAACAAAATGAAAAGGGAAAAAAGAATGAGAAGGAAAGAGACAAGTTCCCAGGGCAGCAGGTAGAGGAAGCATTTTAAGGGGGTTCCTGAGTGCAAGGCTCTGGGTAGGTGCAAGATGGAAAAAAAGAGAAGAGAGAAAGGAGGACCCAAAAAATATTGATGGGATTGTTGAGTAGTGTTGTTTATGTGTTTTAGATGAAAAATAAAACTCCCTTTTAAAATGCTATTTAGGACTATGCTTTGCTTGAATGTGGTTCCATGTAGATATTGGATCATGTAGGCTCAGAACTCATGAGAGTTACACAGATAAATGTGCCATTTTCCTTAGGTTTTTTGAAATACTGCAAATAGCTTAGGACTCCACTATTAACGTTGAGCCTTCTGAGGTACTAAAGGGCACCAGGTGGAAATTCATTCCTTTGATGATGTTGACAAAATCATGAAGGACTTTTAAAAGTCTAATTAGGAAGTTCAATGAGATTAGCTGCTTTATTATTTTTACTGAACTTGATAAACAACCTAAAGTGGTTTGCTTTTTCATACTTAGTATCTCCTGATGCCAAGCCTTGTAACTTGTTCCTAGTTGCTATAGAAATAGTGCTAGCAATCGACTGATACGTTCAGAAGAATTTCTTTCTTTCTGACATCATTGCCTTTAAAAGCAACATTCAGATTATTTATAAAAATTGGGTCATTGCACTGTATGATAATTATAAATGCTACTATTTTAATTGAAGGCTATGAATAAGACACTTCTGATTTTATCTTGGTTAGGCTTGATGGGTCTTTTGAGGTTCTTTTATATCTGAATGTCTAATGTATTTCTCAAGTGTCTTTTTTCCTCCTTTTCTTTCTCGTTCTTTTCCTTCTTCCTTCCTTCCTTCCTCCCTCCTTCCCTCCCTTCCTTCCTTCCTCCTTTCCTTCCTCCCTCCCTCCCACCTTCCCCCCTTCCTTCCTTCTTCCCTCCCTCCCTCCCTTCCTTCCTTTTTTCTATTAGTACTTTTTCCTGGCAATTCCTATCTTAGACACTTATAGTTCACTTGAGCCCTAAATTTCCATCCACGCTGCTTTCTGGAACCACTCATCTTGCTGCTAACAACCATTTCATTGTGGGCTCTCTTAAGGGATGCAAATTAATGGAGAAAGAATTCACTGCCTTCTGGAATCATCTCCTCTCTTAAATTTATGGCCCTCGGGGGACCCAGGGCACGATTCTGAGGTAATTTTCTCTACATACTGTGACAAGAATGAACTTATGAGAACCAAAAGTCCTCTTTTCTTGCCATACTCAGGTGAGGGGGTCAGAATGCCTTTATCGCTCTCCCGACCTCAAAGAGAATTTGGGCTCTCCCCTATAATTAGAAGCATTCAAGGGGAGTCTTGGGTGACTCAGGTGCAGCTGGCCCAGGTCTTATTACCACATTTGAAATGATGATGCCTTTTTAAGAGACTAGGAAGATAGGCTGCTTCAAATTTCCTTTTTGTTCCTTGGTTTTGTCTTTCTGTCCTTTATAAGCCACTTTATCATCTTAATACATGATAACTGAGGCCAAGTGTGCTTTCCACAGAAAAGTGTATGTCTTAGTTTCAGCTGCACAATTTTTTGCTACATTTTTGCATATGGCAGTCTCTGCAGGCACATATTTGACTTCCTAATATAAGGGGCCAAGGATTTGAGGATAATTTATTTTGAAGAAATCTTACAACACTTGCTTTTCCCCAGAGCCCATAAGCTGAAGTTATAGGAATTATGGGGCCCAAAAGAGTATCTAACCATCTATTTCTGTGGAGACTTGTAATTAGCAGAAGGAGTGCTCAGACATCTCGTCTCAACATCTCTTTCTTTCCTCAACAAGAAGGTTTAGAAATTGCAATTATGAGTCTTGCTGCTTTCTCAGTTCTGCTGCTGCCAAATAGCACTTCTGATATTACTTGGCCTGAACAAAAACCAGTCTCCAACTCATTTTTCTTTAGTTCTTCAGTTATTTGCTTACAAATGGCTCATTTCGCTGTTCTTCATTTACAGGAAAGCTTTCTGGGGCCTCATCAAACCCCTCCTCTCTCACTTTTAAATCTCCCCCCAGGTTCCTTTCTCAACTACTTTTAAAGATCCTTTTCTCTCAGAGAGGCTCTGAACCTGCCACCTTTCTTTTCTAAAATGGTATCACACTCATTTCCAAATCCAAATTGTTGTGATTTCAAGAAATGGTATGTAGGAGCATAAATGAGATTGGAGGAACTTTAGAGAAATAACTCTCCATGGCATGTATTTATTTGTTTACCATGCAACTACTCAAAGTGGAAAGGAGTTCAGAGAGCTTGCTGAGAACTTTCCAAAATCTTCATCCAAAGCACTGGACTGGAACACAAACTGAGAAGTGCACTTCACACACATACACACACGTTGTGAATAATGCTGCAATGAACACCAGAGCACAGACGTCTCTTTGGCATTAAAAAAATTAAAATTCTAGAACAGTGACTTAAAGCACTAACAGTCATTATCTTGCTCTGAAGATTGACTGACTCGGCTAGGTGGTTCTTGCCCAGGGTCTTTCATGAAGTTACAGTCACATGGCGATTGAGGCTGGTATCATTTTGAAGGTTTCTCACTTATATATCTGGATCTGGGCTGGGAATGTTTAGGAAGCTGGGAGCCAGAACTGCTGGGGCTCCTAGGGCATCTTTTTCTCACTGTGGTCTCTTTATGTTGTCCTTCTTCATAGCCACCTCACAGTAGCCAGACTTCTTGCATAGTTGGTGAAGGCTATCAGAAGGAGTGCCAAAGAGAAACCTGCAGACATGGTTTACCCAGTATAACTTTAAAAGTTACCCAGTATAACTTCTATAACATTCCCCTTGAGACAGTCACTATGGCTGACCCAGTTTGACACAAGGAGTACCAAAGCATTTGCGACATGTTTCAAAACAGCCAGAGCCACACAGAATACTGCTGGCTCTATTTGTCTTGGAGTTCCACAGTCATCTTAACACTGGAGTGTTTAGAGAAATGTCTTTTTTCTCCTTTCCTTTTAAATTCTTTTTCTTCTTCCAACATCATCTGGGACACTTAGCATTATTCCTACAGTGGTCTCAGATCAAGGATGGCAGATAAGAAAAGAAGGAGCTCAAAAGTTTATATATATTAATATAAACACTGGTATAGGGACTCGGATAAAGAAATAATTCCTTATCATAAAACAGTCAATGAAAAATTATAATGGCATCTAACAGTAGAATTTATTTCAGATGATAACAGGTAGTAGTGGGGACTTGGGAAAACTGCTGAAAACAGGTATTTGTTGTTCTGCAGTAGCCAGTTATTACCAGGGGGTATGCAGGCCCCTTTGTGCCAGATCTGCTCATTTTTAAAGAAAAGTCAGAAATCTGTATTTTTATATAAAACATCCTGATTGTTAAATACTGGTTACTAAATCAAATGCTTTTATAACATCACTTGGGCCAAGCAAAATGTGTCATTGACCGTATTCAAGCTTCCCAACGTCAGCTTGCACCCTTTGCCTTGCATTTCAGAAGAAGGGGGAAGAAAATTTGATTTCAGGATACTTCTGATTTCTTATGTATCAAAATTCCTAAGGCAAGAAAACATGAAAAAAGCTGTCTATAGGAGAATGAAGAAAGGAGAATCTACAGAGAGAGGAATATAAATTAATATTTCAGTAAACTATCCTGCCCCATGGTGTATACCTGGAGTCAGCAAACTATGGTTCTCTAGCAAAATCTAGTCCATTTGCCTGTTTTGTAAATAAAGTATTATTGAAATAGAGCCACATTCATTTGTTTCTGTGTCATCTGGTTTCTTTCATGCTACAATGGTAGAGTTGAGTAGTTGCAACAGACTGTGCAGCTTGCAAAGACTAAAATGTTATTACGTGGCTCTTAAATAATGTCTAGTTTCTGATGTATCATTCTACACAGTGTCATTGGAGGTAGGAATCAGAGATACTTAAAACTAAAAGCTATTAAATCCATTTGCTAACTTTCAGGCTACAATGGGGATATTTTCATTCTAAGGAAAAGGTTGCGATTTGGCTGGATTGCTGGTAGCAACTGGTTGTTCCTGCTGAGCTGGGCCTATAATTAGCAGGTGTACTCAAGCTTGGCTGCTTTCTCTGTGACATGATAGTCAAAGCTCATAATTCAGCAGATTTATTCTAGTCAAGAAGAAGAATAAAATACACTGAAGACTATGCTTTCCATCCCCTTCCATGGTGTCTTTATTTAATAATCAATGACATGTGTCACTTTAGAGCATAATTCTTCCCTGTCAAGAGCAGAAAGCTTAGAATGAGGCTATCATTCCCAAGTCTCCAGGTGTGTTTAAACAGGCTCTTTAAATGGTTTCTAAGAAAAAAAATTAGTGATATTTTTAAGAAAACAATATTAATCTTCCTTACACATTTTTTACAAAAACAAATAGCTTGCCACAACCTTAGGTGGTAGAAACAGTCATTGACCAATTGGTGCTGCTCTTCTCTGGAAGTGCACAATTCATTAAGAAGTTAATAAACTGTTAAGAAGTTAAGGTCTACAAGCATCCCAATTATTCAACTGAAAGCATCATTATTGCTATAGTTTCACTTGGAGGCTATGTTTCACCAACTATACACACACACACACACATACACACAAGTGAAATAAGATAAAATGACCCTAGGACTTCTGGCTCAGGACCAAGACAGCATAGACAGATTTCTTATTGTTCCTGCTAACTACTAAACCCTCCACCACAATATATAGAAGGAAAACACAAGGAGATATCAAAAGGTGGAGAAAACTTTGGAGCCCAAAGAATGACACAGTGGTGTCAATGAGGGTGATCTGAGGATCTAGATGTCCACTTTCACCTGGAGTAATGGGCAGGATCCCCCTTCACCTGCCAGTGTAATGTCAAAGGAGGCTTGTGAAAACAGAAGGCTTAAATCACATCCAGAGTTTTAGAAAAAAATATCAAAATATTTAGCATACAATCAGAAGTCAGCTATCATATGAAGAACCAGGGAAATCTAAACTAGAATGAGAAAAGACAATTAACATATGTCAACACCAAGATAACACAGATGTAAAAATTATCCAACAAACATTTTAAAGCACTGTCACAAGAAATGATTCTATAAGCAATTGCAATTACACTGAAAAAAAAAAAAAGAAAAACAGCAGAATGTTTCAGCAAAGAAAAAACAGAGAACATAAAGAAGAGCCAAATGGACATGTTAGAACTGAAAAATCCAATAACCGAAATTAAAAACTCAATGGATGGGCTAAATAGACTAATGGAGCAAACAAGGGAAAAACAATCAGTTACCTTGAATACAGAACAACAGAAATGACCAAGTCTGAATAACAGAGGCAACACAGACTAACAACAAAACTGAAAAAACTTCTGAGGGACCTGTGGCATTATAACAAAAGAGTTAACATTCATGTCTTTAGAATACTAGGAGAGGAGAAAGACAGTAGTTATAAAAAATAAAAAATAATTTTAAAAAGCATACCAAAATTTGGCAAAAGTAATAAAAAATAAATTTGAAAAGCCAAGTAAATCCCAAACTGGTTAAACCCAAACATATCCATATGAAGGCACGTTATACTCAAACTTCAGAAAAATAAGAGAAAAGTAATCTTAAAATCAGCAAGAGAGAAAAGACACATTACCTATAGGATTAAAACAATTCAAATACAATGAACTTCTCATCAGAAACTACTTAATAGAAAGGGCAGAAAGAAGTCACACATTTTTCAAGTGATGAAACAAAAGAATTGTCAATGCTAAATTTCATATTCAGCAAAATTATTTTTCAGGAATGAAAGAGAAATAAAGACACTCTCAGATGAAGAAACACTAAGAGAATTTGTCACCAGTAGACCATTCCTAAAGGAAGTTCCTGAAACAGAAAGAAGTGATTAAAGAAGGAATCTTGGAACATCAAGAAGAAATAACAACAGGAAGAACAAAATATGGGTAAATAAAATACATTATTCTCTTCTTGACTTTCTTAGATTATAATTGATGATTAAAGCAAAAGGTATAAGTGTGATGTGGTTCTCAACATATATAGAGTAAATATAGGAGGTAACTGTATTATAAACAGGGGTTTATAAGGGCTTTAATTAAAGGACTTTAATAGAGGTGAGGTTTGCCCCTTCATTCAAACTTGTCTGTATCTTGATAGCAGTGGTTGTTACATAAATTACACATGATAATAAAGTGTCTTAGAAGTACATACACACATTTTACCAATGTCAGTTTCCTGCTTTTGACATTGTACTACAGTTATATAAGATGTTATAGGTTAAATGCTCATGTCCCTCCCAAACTCATATGCTGAAACTTAATTTCTCAATGTGATGGTGTTAAGAGGTGGGGCCTTTGAGTCATGGTTAGGTCTGACAGTGAGTGCCTCATGAATAGGATTAGTGCCTTTATAAAACACAAACACACACACGCACAACAACAAAAACAATAACAAGAAAACTCAGAGAACTCCTTTGCACTTCTTCCACGTAAGTTTACAGGGAGAAGACAGTTGTTGACAATCAAGGAAGCAGGCCTGCACCAGCCAACAAATCTTCCGGCCCCTTGATTTTGGACTTCCCAGTTTCTAGAACCATGAGAAATAAACATCTGTTGTTTATAAGCCACCCAGTTTATAAACACCTGGTTTGTTGTATCAACAAACCAGGTGTTTAATACTGGAAGAAACTGGGTGAGGTGTTATCAGAACATCCCAATATTATTATTGCAACTTTCTGGAAATCTATAATTATTTTAAAAACTGTTTAATATTCTGTTTGCAATGATGAAAGAGTTCTGGGAATAGATAATGGTGATGATTGCACAACATTGTAAGTGTACTTAATGTCACTGAGTTGTAAACTTAAAATAGTTAAAGAGCTTTTATGTTATGTATATTTTTATACATTTCAAAAAATGACTCTAGAAATACTGTCTTTTCCTGATATTATCAAATTAAATGTCTTAAAAAATATGAAAATGATCCTGGCCAAACACAACAAATGCTGTGAGACTGCTTATCATGGAAGATTGGTTCACCTGCCCTGTACATTTCATTCTCTCAGCATTTAACATTTTAAATGGATTCATTTTTTAGATTAAAAATTCAAAAAGTAAACACTCCCATTCACCTCTCTTCTCCCCTCTAAAGATGTTTGGTGCCATCTGGAGATGAGGTAAAAAGATTGGGTTTCCAGAGGGATTAGTATAGGCTGCTTAAAGTAGTAAGTTAGCAGAGGTTTTTAACTTGCAGTGACAAATGGCTTTGGGCTATGATCAAGTTCTACAAATAGATTAAGCCCCTTTTCTTCTTAGGAATAAAACTGGCCTGTCAAGTCCTAAAAATAGATTGCTAATCACCTGGCCTATTTTCTCACCGTTTTTTTTTTTTTTCTCTTGGTCAGAACTCAGCAATTCTTATCTAATTAGGAAATAAGGTATAACATTCTTTAATAGGAGCTATTTCCTTATACATTGTCTCCTTTAAACATGTTTATAGTTTCTTATATCAAAAAGTACGACTGAAGAAAGAAATCAAATATCTAAGCAAATCCAGTCCCAAGGAAATTTCAACGGCCACGGGCAACTCAAAGCTCTTTCTTAAACCTTGTCCACCCCAGTTTTTCCAGTAAATAAAAGCTTTTAATTGTGGATTAAATTTGATGTTGTTTAGACTTTCACAATTAACATCATTGAGTCTGTTAAACAGCATCTTTGGAAAAATCTAATCAACCCCTTCCAAGAGAGCCTGTACTTCCAAGCCTTCGAAGATCACAGCAGAAACATCAGCCTCTTCAAGGGGCCTCATGTTTTAGTGGCACATTTCTCTAAGCCTTTTTAGAAAAAAAGAAGTTTTTCTGCCATTTGATTCTGTTCACTTAATTCATTTCCTTGTGAAGGCAAAGTCTTCACAATTTTCTACACAAATGTCTGTGAGAATCAGCAGGGCATTTCATACTTCTATGATGGAAAAAACACCACCGGCAATAATCATTCTTTTATTTACATGCCTTCTTGTTCCAGAATGGATTCAAGGCAGTCGCAGTACTAATAGGAGCTGCCATTTAGTAAGTGCTCACCATGTGTCAGGGGCTACACTGGGCATTTTTATGTGGAGGTTAAGAGCACAGGTTCTGGAGCCAAACAGCCCTACTTCAAATGCCCGTTCTGCCAGTTAGTTCTGTAACCTCATGCAGGTTATTCTGTCTCTCTTAGCCTCTCCGATTGTAAAATGGGGATTGTTCTTATCTCAATGGTGAGCTTTGATTGAGATGCTGCAGATACTTTAACATAAGCCCTAACAGGTAAAAAGCACTCCGTAAAGGCACGTCTAATTAATATTAATTTAATCTTGGTGAGTTTACAAAATAATAGTGCTCTTCAATAGAACACAAGCTTAGAGAGATTAGGCAACTTTCCCTCAATGGGCAGGGTTTGAATCTTTGTCTGCCCCCACAGTCCGTGATTCTTTCCTCACTGCTTCGATTCAATCTCTTTTATTCATTTTATTATTGACAGTAATGCTTGTAAGAGTCATGTTATCGGAGATTTACAAATAAACCCTACTATGGGTTTATTAGCTCTCACAACAGCTTTCTCTTCCCGGAGTTTCCTTTCTCTACTAATTTTTCTTCTGTCTTTGGTTAAGTGAAGGTTCTGATGGCTGGATCACAAAATTTCCTGAACTATGATTGGTTGTGTTGAGGAGGAAAAAGCAGCAGGATTGTAGGGGCTGGGGTGGTGGAGTATCAGGGGACACTCAGAGCCTCAGATGCCTGGGCCAACTGCCCATGCTCAATAAGTTCTTAGACTTCGTTAGCCCAAAGGCAGGCAGAACCCAGTCCTCCATGTGTCCCTTTGGCTGGAATGCTGTGCAGTGAATTGGAGCTCTTTAGATACCCAACAGTCATGGCTGCAAACTGCTGGTGCCACTCAAGTTGTTTTATTACAGGATATTGCTCAACAAGGACGCCACACAAGACATGACTGCTGCCACTGAAGCATTTTTAACTCTGCAGTATTTACTGGTGTTCATCTTCCCATCCTGACCACCTTTTCTAATTGTGACTCATTCGTCTACATTTTATATATGTCGTGTTTCACTTTTTCCTTTATTTAGTTGGATCAGGCAAGATTTATTTCTGCTCGTTTCCTCTCTCTCCCACTCCCTCTTCCTCTTCCTTTTCTTCTTCTTCCCCCCCACTTTCTCCTCCTCCTTTATTGTTACTATTATTTATTATTATTATCATTAGCATTACTACTAGATTTTCCCATGCCTCTCTAAGCTCATCATTTCTTCTTGGAAGCTACTCTGAATATTTCCTAAAACTTCCTTTACAGTCGTTTTCCCTTTAGTGAGTAAGGTTGGAAGCCCATGCCTGCAACTCTTCCTGTTTGGAGCTGGTTGTTCAATTTCTTTTTTTTTTTTTTAATGACACCTGTTGCCTGATAAAAATTTATTTCTCCAATTAGCATATGATTTCCACACCCCCCCACTAGTCTCAGTCTACCTGATTGAAAACACCCATTTTCGTTTTATGGCTTTGGCTGTCACCTTTGTAAATTACAGAGCTGGCTTCATAAGACACCACTGCAGCCAGGAATTCATTTCAAACCAATATTTTTGGTGTGACCACATGTGGCGCTGTTTGTTTACTGAAACCTGCAAGAATGGGAATGTGGACATTTTAAAATCTCACCATGTTCATCTCTCTTGCTGGGCTGCCCGTTTGCTGACACCGAACATTATTTTCCCCTCACTCACTCAGCCTCTCTGATTTGCTTTCTAAAACCCTATACATTTCTCATCAGCTTGTTGTGAGTTCTGACACATCCCAAGTAAGTTATTTATTTTGACAGGTGTGTGTGTAATATACCTAATGTGGGATGAACCTAGGAGTCAGATAACCGGTTATTTCAGCCCTGGGAAACAACTTCATTATCTTGTGAAATGTACTTTCAGCACTCAATCCTAGCAAGTAATGAATGATATTGTGTAACACGTTTGCGGCAATTACCTTTGGAAATGAAGACTCCCTTTGGTGTTATTGATAGAACGCAAGGTGAGACCGTTTTTCTTATAGAAGCTGGGGCTTCAGTGCGAGTCCAGCAATCAGGCAATGAAAGCATAGAACATCTAGAGACTGAACTGGAGATAATGACCTGTCCACCCTTCTGCCCTGCAAACCTCCAACCCCCACGCACTTCAGGCTCAGTCTTGCTCCAGGATCAGAGACCAATCCTGATTCTAGTTGCGGGAATTTAAGGATCTTTAGATCAGGTGCCCTGTTACTTTTCATCAAGTCAGTTTTATTTGGTTCCGTTGTGACCATAAACCACCCATGTGTCCATGGCAATGAGATCTCTGCCTCCTTTCTGTCACGTGTTCTACTGAACTGCATTTAGTTGTTTGGGGGCACCCAGCTTCCAAACACTGGCTCTTTCTTGTGGGAACATGTGTGTGTGTGTGTGTGTGTGTGTTTCCAGAACACCCCGAGGGTCCCTCCCTGTGGGAGATGCTGGCACAAACGGGCCTCCTCCTCTTCTCTGTGGCCCCAAATGTGACTTAGCCCTCAGCAGCTGTGCATAGCAACCCCTCAGCCACCTATTCCTCTGTTCCACCCTCTTGGGGCTCCAAGCAAGCTGACTTAAACCCCAGCTACTCTCATCGGCCTCCAGGTCTTACTGACACACGGATTGTTGCAGATGTTCCCTGCATCTCTTCCCGGTTCTCCATCTCTCAGGTCCGATCTCCCCTGCCCTCTTCTCCACACTCCTTCGGCATCACACAAACTTTCAAATGAGGCAGCATCACCCATCCCTTACTTAATGAGAAAAATTTCCCAGACATTTCTGACTGTAGGGAAGTTAGCACCTAGTAAATTCCATCCTGTGGAGGGGAGGAGAGTTCAGTTTTCTCCAAAGGGCAACCTCCTTTTCCCTTCTTTAGTTTTCTCTATATAAACAGGACAGGAATGGGTGCTGCTAGAATGGCCTCTCTTTGTAAGAGAGGAGGTTTGTTAGAATTCTAGAAAGCAGGAAAAGTTCCTAATGGGCACTTTACACTTTTCATTTTATAACATTTTTTATTGAATGCTTATCGTGCTCCAAGCATGCGTGGTGTTATGTAAACCTCACTACGTTGTTATACCTTATTTATCAATGAGGACACTGAGGTTCTTTGAGATTACAAGTTTGTCCTAAGACACATAGCTAAGAAAGGATATATTTTCATTAATTCTTTCAACATCCATTTGAGCAACCATTTGAGTAATATGTTCCAAGGAATGTCCTGGGTGCTGATGATACAACAGAGCACACAACTTTCCATTTTCTTTTTGTGTTTGTTTGCCTCTATCACTGTGTGAACTGTTTAAACAGAGGAAGTGTCCCAATCATCTCTATGACTCCAGCAGCCACCACAATGCGTACAAGAAGAGCTCAGTAATCCCTTAGGAATTAAACCAGCGACTCATCAATCATCCTCCAGGTAGGTGCTTCTCAACCAGGAACAATTTGGCTCTGCAGGATACATTTGGCAGTGTCTGGAGACATTTTTGTCACGGCTGGCATCTATTGGGTGAAGCCAGGTATGCTCTGAAACATCCTAAAATGTACAGGATCCCCGCCCCCAACATACACACACACACACACACACACACACACACACACATATACACAGCAAAGAACTATCCTGACCCCAAAGGTTAACATTGCTGAAGTTTAGATACCCAGCTTAGGCTCAGGCCCTCACCATTTCTGTGGCCTGTCGGCCTTCATGTAAGCCCTGCTTTAACCAGTTATATTTAACTGTTGTTTAAATAGCAATCAAGAGAAACAGATTTTGACTAGTTAAGTTCTTACTGTGGATCCTTTACCAGTTGTTTGAGGGTAAATATCATAAAATCACTGTCCTTTGATAACAATATTTCTATTTGAACCACAATAGACCCCACCCATATATATATAATCCTCCAGTGGACTTTCTCTTCTGAAGCCATGACTTTTCTATCTCCTCTGCATTTTTATATCTTGAAAGTTGGTCTTAGACTAGGTTAACCTAGAATTTATTGATGAATAGAGTAGACATCAGTTGCCATGCTTCTTAAATATTTTTCCTGGAATTGTTCCCCATATACAAAGGTGGACTCCCACTGGCTATACACATCCTTTGGCCATAGCTGGGAGACACCTGAACCAGTCTTAGCCTCTCCGATTTTGTACCTTGATAGAGGAACACAGGAAGTGGAGGTCTTGGGGTCTTGCTAGGTTATTCCATGTTCTGGCTTTCCCAGAAACTTGGATCTTCCGCTTTTTCTCCAGTTGCATAAGAATTCCTAATCATTTCAATCCTCCCATTTTTTGTTTAATTAATCAAAATCTGTTTCTCTGAATTGCCATTAAAACAACGGTTAATAATCCAAAACAAATACTATACCATACGTCCACCTACTTATACAAAATATTTGCAGTTGTTCATAAGAAAAGCATTGGTAAAATATACCAAAAGTTATTTGCAGAAAACAAAAGACTAAAAAAAATAAATTTGAGGATAAGCAAATATTTTCTTCTGTTTGTTTTCTCCTTCTCCACTTACACTACTCCCAAGAAATATACACATGATTTTCCAACTTTTCTTTTCCTTCCTCATTCAGGTAGCTGACAGTACTACATTCTAGATTAGGGATAGTCAACACTTTTAGTGGACTCTACTAATCTGTAGAGTATTTTGTTAATTTCTACCCCTCATCACCCCCTCCCAGCATATTCTGATTAAATAGTACCAGTGAGGGGCCATCCACAATTGTCAAGAGCTAAACAAATGATTTTAATATGCAGCCATGATGGAGGGTCAATTTAGGCTTTTTTTTTTTTTTTGGCAGAGTCATGCATTCCAAGGATGCAATGAGATCTATGGACTTACTCTGCAGAAAAATGCACATATACCATTTATTCTACTTTCAATATCAGCGGGTAAAGAAATGCCCTCAAACCCATTCATTACTATTGGTTAGAATGCTGTTTCTAGACACTGTCAGGCATTGGAGGAAGAAGGGTAAGAAGTTAAAAATAACCCATGGTCCCCATCTTAGAATAACTCATTTTAGCAAAAGGTCATAGAGATATGAACCAATAGTTTTTCTCAGGTCCACCCAACAACTTTCAGCCTTCTTCTAACTCACCTGTAGTACAGTCTTTCAGGTCTTTCTCTCATGCTAAGTATAAATAGTGTTTTACTTATCTTAGAACTGACAAGAGTTGAAATGGGACACATCACTTAAACTAAGGACTTGTGCAGAAATTACAGTCTTAATCCTTTTTGTGCTTAATATTTTTGGAATTATGCACAAGTTTACTCATTTATTTACTACTTGGGTTCATGTCTATGAATTGCCTACTATTTTCCAGAAGCTAACTTTTGTAAGTATGCTTGAGTATTGCATTGTGTAAACTCCCAGAAGTTGGGGAATGTGGATGAAATGCCTACTGCAGAATGTTTGATAAACACTTGCTAAGCTTGGCTGTGTCTTCTGATTCTCAGTGCAAGTTGCACCTCCAAGGAAAAGTACATTCCTTCCAAAGCAAGCTTTGGACGTTCACTGGTCCTGAAATCTTGGATGTCTTTGATGTAATAAAAACAGCACAGGACGAAGAGTCAGAGTACCTTGATATTGGGCCCACCTCTTGCAGCTTTTCCCAGCTGCACGGATCTGGATGAACTTAACTGCTTTTAACCTCCCTTCCCTATTTATAAGGGAATCCACAAAGATTATGCACCTAATGAGTAATCCTCACTCAATGAAACAGAATAAATTTTAAGTCTTTTATCATTCATAAATTACTCCACACATAGTAGTATGGGAGATAGACTGGCATAACAGAATGAGGGTGGAGTTAGATAAACCTGGCTTCAAATCTGACACTTATCATATTCAATAGTAATGTGATCCCGGAAAACTCACTTAACCTTTGTGAGCCTTAAAAGGGGATTGTTTGTATTACAAGTTTGTCATGAAGATTTTATGTTAAATGCTTAGCACAGAGTTTGGTCCATAGTAAACACACAAAATATATTTGTTCTTAATATTAACGATTAATATTATTAATATTAATTCATTAGTAGTAGAGATGTGTTTATACTCATGTAGTCATATTCTCTTGTCCCACATTTCAGGGGACAAGTTGTGTAGCATACATTTGCAAAACTGAAAAGAATTAGGTGAGCCTTTGTTCTTCTTGAAATTGGCCACAGGAAATTTAACACTCTTCCTGGCCTCATGAGTATAGGGCTTAAATTATGTACTTGACTTAGGAGAGACTTCTGCTAGGCCTAAAATTGACAATAGTTAACACAGAAGACAGTGATAAAGGAAAAATTTCAGCCGAATTAAATTTAAAGGCATTTAATTGAGCAATGAACGATTCATGAATTGGGCAGCTTCCAGAATCACAGCAGTTTCACAGAGACTCCAGCGTAGCCACGTGGTAGAAGAAGGTTTATAGACAAAATAAGGAAAATGAGGTACAGAAATTGAAAGTGTGGTACAGATGGCTGGATTAGTTACAAGTTGGCGTTTGCCTTATTTTTACACAGTTTGGACACTCAGCAGTGTATGAATAGTTGAAGTACTGCCACTGGGATTGGTCAAGACTCAGTTACAAGCACATAATCCTAAATTAGGTTTTCAATCTTGTCTAGCTATTAAGCTAGGTTGCAGTTTGTCCACAAGGACTCAAATATAGAAGCACAGAGTCCTTCTCAGGCCATATTTAGTTCACTTTAACAACAGGGAAGAGTCAAGAGGTTGACCTAATAACATCTGCTTCTTTACAAAGGGGCTCATTTGAAATCTAATTTAAAGTCGTGACATTACGGTATTTTTACATATCACTTTAAAAATTCTTAGAACTTAAATGGTCATAAAAATTCTAAAGAGTAATTGTATTTTCTTAAAATGGCTGCTTGTGGTTTTAGGGTGCTGCTTTTCTTCTCCTCCAGAAGGGCTTATAACCTCATGTCAAAACATCTGGCAATTACCTTGGACACCAATGCCAATCTATCAAGCAATGAAAGTTCTAATATTCCATTAGGAAATAAAGATCACTGTGACAACGGACTGCTAATATGTTAGAATTGTTTCTGACCCTGAATTTTTGTAACAGCCATGAATGCATGGTAGACATGTTGTATGACTGAAGCAGAGCTCTGATTAGTCCTCTTAAGCAATTTCCCTTCGTGTTGCTAACCTTCTAGACTGCTGGGGCAAAAACATTTATTGATCACTGTGTACCCAGCCACTGTGATCATTCCTAGGGAAATGATGAAAAGATATACATGGCCATGGCTTCATGTTTTTAGGGTTTAGAGTTTTTAATTCAAATACAGAGACCTGAAACCTGATGCTTAAGGTTTGAATATAAGGGGCTTTGAGCTTGAATTTATTTGAAGACGCCAAAGTTTAGTTGAAAGCTCATTTAGTGCCTTCTCCACTGAAAGCCTTAAAACCATTTACCTTCTGAGAAAGAAATGATTTTATTACTAAAATACGGTGCTAAAGTTGACCTTAAAAGCAATGTCAATCTCTCAGAGAGGCAGAATAGAAAGATGCCCACTTCGATGAACACGGAAATACCTATTTTCCCTAGCAACTCTTGGTGCTTATCCCTACTGAGCTATTTACTTCAAGCCCAGAGTTTTTTACAGGCCCACTGGAGAATGTAGTATAACCCATTACCTCACCATCCCAAATGGGAGATTAGTCTGCCGGTCATTTGCCAAAGTAGAATCCCAATAAAAGTATCTATAAGACAAGTTATCATTTTTAACACTGCTTGAGAAGGGCAGGTTTAAATACTCAGTTACAGAAGATCTTGAGAGCAGAGAACACTTGGCAACAGGCACAGATGACAAATTGCATCTTCTTCACAGGTGTGCTAGCACTCGATGCTAAAGATGACATCCAGTCCAAGGTCAGCAAATGGAAAGCATCCTCGCCCACAATTCCCCAGCAAACATGGCTTCTCTATCAGAGAGCACTTTTCAGCTAAGCTCAGATGCAAGCCCAAAGTCCTCTCTGCCCATCCTTCCAGAAGGCCACTGTGATAATCTGAACTGGGAAGGAAGGAGAAGTTCCATTGCCTTCCAAGATCACCTTCTTCTTGATTTACCTCCAGGCAGATGTTTAAGCTAATTTTCCCAGGGGAAAAAAATAATATCTCTCCTGTTTGAAAGCATTCTGAGATGAAAATGAAATAGAAATTGAAGACTGTTTCCATCCTTAAGGGCTTTGGTCAATTGTTTTTAGAAATTTCTTCCTGGGATTTATATTATTTTCCTCCCACCTTACCCCTCCTGTGTCCATTTTGGAGAAAAGCACCTCGTTTATCTTTGGGAGACAGTAACGCAGAAACTGTAACTGAGGAGATTTCCCCTTGAGGATCAAAATATTTGTGTTAAATGAAATGAGAAATCTGCGAAGTGGCGGCATGAATCCCCCAGGGAAGGATATTTTTTAATTTTGAAAAATTCCTACTGAAATTCTTCTCTTGCCAAGAAAAGAGGAATGATTTCTATTAAAATTACTTCATGTCTGAATTACTCTCTGCCCCTCGGGAACATATAACATTACAGCTTTTATGTTCAGTAATTTAGAGGGACGAGGGGACACCTTATTTGGAAAGCATGCAGACTTAATACAAAATGTTGGGTATGAAGTAGTTTCACCACAAAAGTCTCTTTTTGAAAATTTTGCACTTAAACTGTTCAAATTAAATTTCGTTTTTCAAACTGGTTTCTATGATTGTCTGTATAAGTCCCTTTAACTTTCTACTCTTATCTCACCATTCCCCGAAGCTGCAGAGAAAATCCTTTGATTGGTGATCAAGAGTTGTGCCTTTTGTAGAAAACAGGGTAGATGGCATCACTTTAATAATGTGGGTGCATGCTTTGAAGCCAGTCAAATCGGGTAATTTTATTAAAATATATGTATCTGCTTCTGTGTATGCTAGAGTACAGGCTTTGGAAAGGCACAAGAGATAGAAAATAGATTTAAACTCACAGGCCGACTCTGATCAAGTATTATGGATCCCACTGGCACTGTGTTGGGAAAGATTCTGAGGCCAAATTCAGGTTTAGGGAGAAAAAAAGTGAAAGATGAGTATTTTCCCATGATCACAGGTGGCCAATTTTAAGCACAAGCACCAAACACAATTGTCATCACTGACACATATTAAATATCAAGAGAAGTCCTCTCTGACTTACATAATTGAAGTTGTTTTCTGTGTTTTCTAATTTTCTGCAGTAAATATGTATTGCTTTTGTGATGAGATTAAAGCTCTTTTTCCTTTTTTTTTAAACTGGAAAATTGTTTTGACCACTTTTCCTTCAGTTGTCCTAAAGCTTGTGGAAAGTCATTAAATTATCTTATTTGTGCCCTGTCCAGGAAAAGTCATCCTTAGGGCCAACAGAAAGTCTGGAAAGGATGTAAGATCTGTTTCTATGTAATAAAAGTCAGTGGTTCTTTGAATTATTAATTATTTGAGTTACCCTAAGGCATATTCATAGACTTTATCAAGGTAAAGTTTCCAATATTATTCCTATGTTAATGGGCTTGGACTAAAAAGAAGTGGATCTAGGATGGTTGGAATAGCAAAGCTGTAGGGCTATAAATGCCCTAGAACCAGCCAGTTACTGATCTCTATGATGGTTTCATGCTCACAAGCCCTTGTACACTTTTGTGTGCTTGCTCTCCATGCCCACCCCCTTCCCCCACATGCTTTCTCTCTCTCTGTCCCCCACAACACACACACCTGTCAAAGGGAGAGCATAGTAATACCTATTTCACAACTTGCTATGAAATCCAAATGAGCCAATGTATTTGAAAAGCACTTCATATACTCCAAAGCTCTACAGAAAGGCTAGTGCTATCACTCTTAGTGGTGATTATAAACATCCTTGATTTTCATGTTAATTAAGGGAAACAGTAGTATTCAGAATACAGATAATCTGAATCTATTTCCTCACCTTTTGGTAACTGATTACTTCTAATTAGCTTAGACTCTATGTGTCTCTATGCATCTATCATCAGAGAATATGGGGTTCAAAGGTCACAGCACAGATGAAATGGAGCCCCAAAGAAGTTAAGTAATGACTTTGGATCACATTAACAATGATATGTGGCAGGTGAACTGGAAGCTGTGGATTTTCACTTTCTGTGTAGTCCTACCTTCCAACATGTGCTACCACTTTTTATTTGTCTTTATAATAATATTTCCCTGGATTACTGCATTTGAATGAATGGTCCAGCTTTAGCCGACATGCCAATAAAATTATTTTTCCTTCACTGAGCAATTGCCACTCGGGAGAGGAGACTTCACCTAGATTGGTGATACATTATTAAAACTTAGCCTAAAACAAAACACTTGTCACAGATTATCCACATATTAGATAAATGTCACTGAAATTGAAAAACAACCTAGTTTATATGGTTAGGAAAATAAAAGCAGCATGCCATACTTAACCCTTCACATTCTCCTTTCACTAATATTTGACAGAAAAAAAAATAAGAATACTTAATTCACAGAAGACTCAGGTCTAAAGTAATAAGTTGAAAATACTGGGTATTATTTAGTGTAGATGTATTTTGTTCCAGGTATGTTCAATGTATTGCAGATAATCTTTACAGCAACTCCATGTGATACTGTCATTCCATTTTAAAAGTATGGAAACTGGGGCTCAGAAACATTAAGTAATTTTTTTTTATTTACTAAATAGTGGCTACTTAAGGACTGAGACTCCAAAGCCCATGCTCTCTTCATCCTCCAATACTAACATATTAGTATTGAAGAGTCAATTATAATAATTTTTCTCCTACTAAGTGAGTTCAAATGGTGATAAACATGCTCAGAAGCTCACAAAATTTTAATTATTAGCATTCCACCAATGGTACACAAAATTTCCTATTTCTCCTGATGCCATGATCACTAATACTCGTCTTTTGTTTTTCTGACAATAGCCATCCTGACAAGTATAAGGTGATAGATAGCTCATTGTATTTTTGATTGAGCATTTCCCCGATGATTAATGGGATTGAATATTCCTCCTTCTCTTCTAAAAATCATTCCTAGATGTGGTCGGGTTGCAATCAATAAGTAAGTTCACTAGCTGAATCCATGAAGGCGCATGGTGTTGGTGTAGACTGGTGGAGAGGAAGGCATGAAACTAGGCGGTTTCTGAGAAGGATACAAGATTGTAGGAGAGTATTTCAAGGTCATGTGACTAACCTGAAATAATCTGTTTCTAAGAAGGAAAAAATTCCAGGTTCCATAGAAGTGAAACAAAAAGTGGCTGAAATAGAATGTGTGTCTAGCTCTGACTATTCCTTTGTGCCTATCACTGACCTCATTGTGCATCTTTCCAGTGTAGATCCTAACAGCAATTTAATTACATCACAGAACAAGTGTAAAGAACAACCAATGCAGTCTACTTCAGAAGTGTGCAATAGAAATTATTAAAATTAATGATCTGGGCAGCTTGCAGGTAAGGTGATTGCTCCAATTTGAGCCAAGTTCTTTCAAGTTGTACTTTTTTTTAAGAAAAGAGTTCTGCCTCAATCCGTTGAATTGGATTATTTAAATGAAATACACTTAATAAGTTCCCTTGGGCATCACTCGATACTTCTTTACTATTCTTTTTTACCTTTTTTGTGTTCGATTTAACACCTGGGTAATACTAAGTGCCATGGTTACCATAAATTATAGGAGGCTAAATAAATATTTGAGCGAGCAGGAGAGATTTGATGAAATTGCTGAAAATGAAAGGTTGAGTACTATTTCCCGCACCAAATGGACTCTCCTGCCTAAGCATGCTCTGCCAACAGTGGATTTAGTTTTCATAGCCCCAGACATTTTCTAAATGGGTAAACTGCCAGCGTGACCACTTCCGTTTTTCTTTCTTGTTTAAGCCTCAACGTATTTTTCACCCTTTGACTTTAATCCAAGCTAGTACGTTATGGCCAAGAATTGAAGGCTTGATAATAAAGGGTTGTATAGTAGAACTCTATTGCAAAATCTACCTTGAACAGGCAAGAATATTTATATGGTAAATGTGGATTTTAGGCACATAAGATTTATGATACGTCAAAAGTCGAGTCCTTCCTGGTAAGTGGGCATGAATGAGGGGACTCAGGGTAATTAATAATAATTATAGCAATGTCAGGAAATTTGGAACAAGCAAGAAAGATTACTGAGTGCCTTCAAAAGAAAACTATGCACTGTTCAGAGCACTTAATTTCAATATTACTGGTTTATAAATGAGTCTGTTTTTTTAGATTTCCCTTTGAACCAGCTGTATTCACTTAATAACGAGTTACATGAAATCTTTGACATGTGTTTATTTTATATCTCTGTGAGACTCATGATTTTACCTTTTAAAAAATTTACCCTTTCAGTATTATCCTATCCAGTGTTAATAACTAACATATAATGAATGCTTGCAGTGCTAAATTCTGCAAGTGCATTTTCTCATTTAAGAGACATAAGCCTACATTCCTCGCTTTAAAATGATACACTGAGTGAACCTAAGAGAGGTCAAGTAACTTGCCCACCTAAGAAATGATACTGAAATTCAGAAAAGTGTCCTCTGCCACCCAGAAAATGTACAAATTTCTAGTTAGCTCTCTATCACCTCTGACTAGATGAGTTCACCATGAAGAATTTATTTCTTTTTTGATAATATATTACCTTAAAGTGTATCCTCATCCACACACCGTCTGCAATCTTACCAACACATACCTTTCTCAAAGAGCTGGTAACACAGATATCCACCCAAGATGGTTGTTCATTCAGCCCTAGCCTAACAATCCCTACAGAGAGGTTGAGAGCTAAAGAATGAGAGGGAGAAGAGTTCTGAGTTTAGAGCTGGAAAGGAGGAGGTGGCAATTGCAAAATGCAGGTTTCTGACGTCTTTGCTAAAAACACAGTAGCAGGGAACTGTCAAACAACAAGAGGGCATGCAATGGAATTTGATGTAGGGGTCCTGACACCAAATTCACAACTCCAACTCCATTCTCCATGCATTCCAGAAAAATGTCCCATCACCCCTGACTACCATTCTCTCTTGAATTTAGCTCCCTGCTTTTAGGCTCAGATTCTGTAGCTGCCTAGATTCAGCCACTTTACTGTGTCAAATGCAAAGCCCTAGTAGGACCGATGAACCGTGAAATCTAGGTGGGTTGACCTTGTTGGGCCCCAGTCTCCTCAGCCAGGAAAAAAACAACTCAAAAAACTGGAGGGGAGATCCCTTTCAGCTTTAAAATGGAATGAATTCTATCGTTACTCTTCATCATTAAGTGAAACACAATTCCAAATGTGAAATGAAATATAAACACTTTTTAGGAATTCTAAAACATTTTTATTTAACCCTTTATTTTATTTATTTAAAACATATTTCATTCAAAGGAAGCTAAGCTGATTTGCTGGATTTTTGCACAGTCCTGTCCATATGTTATTGCTGGTGGAACAGTCAGAAAGCTACACGTGGAAGGGCTGTTGTTTGCAAGTACAGAAACCAGTTCTACCATTTCAGAGTAAATAATGTTTCCATGGAATCCAAGAACTGGAATGTACAGAAATCCAAGGCCCTGTGAATGGACAGGAACCAGGGACGGGGATGACTTTAATAATGTCCACCCCCCACTCTGCTCCCCGCAACATACCTGCCTCACTCATTTCTATTATTGAGTATGGCACAAGGCAGAAAAAATGTCCACAAACAACAATCACACATATACATCAGCTGTAGAGTAAACAACTTCTCTCCCTAAAACCCAAACCAAATTTCCTGGAGAAGGAAATGGTCAAGCTTGAGTCACACACCAAGCTTTTGACCAATCAACTGCGGCTACAATCTGGGAATGGTCCTCTGATTGAGATGTGTGTTCTTCCCTCCACCAATCAGTCGTAACCTCTGGGCAGAGCCACGCTGTGCAAAATGGTCAACAGGGGCCACATAACACTATTAACTGAGATGGGAGAAAGAGAAGACTGCCAGAAAACAATTGTTTGGGATAACAACTGAAGAAATGTCACCGTTAAGTGCTATAAGAAACCATTATTAAATAATATAGTGCTCATAAAACATTAAATTAAATAATACCATTAACCTCATTATAAACTCAAGCTAGAGGCTTTATGCACTCCTTCAGTCCATGGGGACATTTTGACACAATCAAAGGTGATAAAGAAAAGCAGACTGTTTTCTACGGGCTAATCACAATGTTGTTTCTCTCGGGGCTCTTATATATGGTCCCAATAAATGTCTGTATATTCCTTAAGAGTTCTTCATCTATTTTCTCAGCAGTTTTCTTTTAATTCTTGGGCTTCATTTATCCCAAAAAAAAAAAAAAGCACATTGGAAACATCAGTGCATATCCCAGTTTTTGCAATTGTTCTCTCTGCACAATTAAGCATAATAATTAAAGTATCCTTTTTGTCCGAAAGACAATTAAAGTACAACTTTGAAAACATATGACAATGATATTGAATAATGCTGCTTTTGTCAGTGAGATTGCTGAATGGGCAATAGATCTTAGAAAGCAAATAGTCTTTCTTTCGTAAACAGATCACTGCTGAGGTTACTTAAATGGCTGTAATAGGTCCCATATACCACTGGCTGCCGTAGCAAGTTTTTCTAGTTTGCTGTTTCTATTTTTTTATGAGAAATGAGCACTTTGTGGTAATTGGCGATCTCCATTGACATACTGATGAAAAATGAGTCTAAAACCACTTGGAAAGCAGCAGACAGCCAAGAAAAGAGAAACCATTAGAGATTAAAAAAAAAATCATATTTAAAAGAAGCTCTGAGACAGAATGGGAGAGATATACTGTCAAGTGTTTAACTATAATATCAGAATCCATAAAATGAGAGACAACAATGTAGCTACTTGATAAATGAAGTAATCACTGCCCAACTACAGTTTTAAAATAACTTTAGCTTTCTTTCATCAAACAAATCTGTCTTCTTCACTCTTCACCAAAAATAGCTTCCATGAGGGTAGAAATATTGTCAATTTTGTTCATTATATTATCTCTAGCACCTAGAATGGTGCAAAAAAATTTTTTTTTGTTTTACAATATTTTTTTATTTTACTGTGTTTATTTTCTTTTTATTAAGAATAATATACGTACAGAGTAGTACACAGATCATAAATATAAAACTTGTTGAATTTTCCCAAATTGAGCACATCTATGCAACCAAAACACAGATTAAGAGACAAAACCTGATGGGAGTGGTGGCTCATGCCTGTAATCCCAGCACTTTGGGCCGAGGCTGGCGGATCACTTGAAGCCAGGAACTCGAGACCAACCTGGCCAACCTAGCAAAACCTTGTCTCTCCTAAAATTATGAAAATTAGATGGACATGGTGGTGTGCAGCAGTAATGCCAACTACTCGGGAGGTTGAGGCACTAGAATCTCTTGAGCATGGGGTGGCGGAGGTTGCAACGAGCTGAGATCATGCCACTGCACTTAGCCTGGGTGACACAGCAAGACTCTGACTCAAAAATAAATCAAATAAAATAAACAGAGACAAAACCTTATTATTCACCTTTGACCCCTCTGGACGCTTTCTCAGTTTCTAACTTCTATCAGGATAACTACCATCCCCACTTCTAACAGCATAATTTAGTTTTGCTTATTTTTGGACTCTATATGAATAGGATCACATAACGTGAATTGCTCTGGGTATGACTTCTTTCAATTAACGCTGTGCTGGTGAGACTCATCGGTATTTTCTGTAGCTGTAGCTCACTCATTCTCTTTGCTACAACATATTCCATTGTGTTAATGGGCCAGTGTATTTACCATTTCAAGTGTTGGTGGGCATTTAAGTAGTTTCCAGTTTGGGACTAATATAACTAGTGCTCTTATGAACATTCTAGTTCATATCTTTTGATATACACATTTCTATTGGATACGTATCTGGGGTGGAATTGCTGTGTTATAGAACAAACATATGTTCAGATATTTCTAGACATAAATACCTGTTAATTAATTTAATGATTTGAGCTTTAAAAGGCCAATATTTTAATTGAATTGGGAAAATAATTAGCATAGTTTAACACTTTGACTTCACGTGAGGAAGCTAAAAGTGATATTTATTTAAGAAAGGCAGTAGAGTGAAATATATCCTGCTGCCAAGTAGCTGTGAGGCCTTGAGCAAGAATCCCCAATTTTTTTACATAAATTGAGGAAATTGAATAGGTTAATCTCATAATCACTTTCACATTCCAGTTCTAAAATTCTAATACTCATTTGGGGTGTAATTGTCAAGGCCATGACTACAAGCCATATTTCCAAACTTATATCCAGTATTCTCAAACTCATACTCAGTATATTATACCCATTATATCCAGTAGTCTTTATAAATACTTATAAATATCAGCATCATAAATATTTATAAATATCAGCATTTATTTTAATGAAATATTATTGATGTAATTAATTATTATCCAGGTCAAGAGCTAATAACACTAGCTAATCCTTACTGAATGCTTTTTCCAAGTAATTTTCATGTACTAACTCATCAAATTCTCACAAGAATCTATAAAGAGTTGTTATGTCTGTCCTTCCTTACAAAGGAGGAAACTGAGGCACAGATGGATAAATGGCCAGTCTGAGTCCACACAGCTGTTAAGCAGTTGAGTTAAGTTTCTTTGAGCACTACACACAGCTAACAACTTTATCTGTGGCTATCTTTAAACCTAAAGAGCATCCAACAGCAAATCTTTTTGCTACCATTTACACCTGTTTCTAGCCACTTGTTCAACTGAAATTGGTTTCTCCCTTGATTCCTGTATGTGACTTGTGACACATCCAGCCCTAAATGAGCTCCCCACCCCTTACCGCAACATTCTCCATGTAATGTTCCCAATGTGGTCTTAGCACACTGAGAATCAGATTCTTTATTGAACTCTGCTACGATCCTCCAGTGCTGATCTCTTTCTTCAACAAATCTTAGACTAGTTTCTCAACTCAATTTTTTCTAACTTAATGAAAGCAGCAAAATTAATAAATCATGAATGACTAAACCTATATAGAAAAGAATGCTAGAGAGGATAATAGCATAAGGCATCATTATCTGTAAGAAGCTATAAATCTTATGCATCGGGTGTCTGATATTAAGGTCTAAGTTTAGCTTGAAGAAAAGTTGATAGAATCCTTTAGTTGTGTATTACACAAATTATCTCTGGACTGATCCAATTCAGATTTTTGCTTCGAAATTCTTTGGCTCCTCTTTTTCTATGTTCTGTGAAGTTTGGCAGGCTTTTACTTTCATTTTCTGTGTCCTAGGTTCCTGGTTATTAGTAAACAGAATTCTCAGGTCTGTCTGAAATGGCTCTAATTGATGACTATTAATGGTAAGTTGCCCACCAGTGAATTTGTAAGGAGGCTTTACTTTCCACCAAAATACTTTGCAGTAATATGTCTTTGGGGCATCCTGTTATGTAGAAAGCCTTCCTTTCTCTCTACACATAAGGTCCCGTTGTTCACAATCTATGGTTTCTTCTATAACCAATCTAAACTGATCTGTAATCGGTATTCTGAGCAAATACTGCCATGATCTACATTTAGTCCATCTGCAATATTTTGGGTGGGAGTGGTAGGTAAGAAAGGAACTTTACTCTGTAATATTAGAGGTAGGAAGGTTTTCTATTCTTTTTGCCCTTATAAACTCCTTTAGAGAATTAGATCACGCACACACACACACACACACACATACACACGTAACCCTACTTACTACATAATCCCTTGTTAATTTTATTTAATTGTTTAGCACACAAAAGTTTTGCATTATAAATATATTTACAATAAAAATTTATATTAAAAATTTTGCATTTTAAATATATTTATAAATAAAATATTTATAATATGTATAAACATTTTAAATATTTAGGATGGCAGTTCTGCCTTGATACATATAATCTGAAAAGTGGCCTTAGTTCTCCGTCTAAGGAAATGTGAAGGTAGCAGCTCAACAAAAGCTGCATTCATCGATATTTCCCTCCCTTAGACTCTGTTCTTTGGTAATCTCCAATGCCTGGGTCCCTGGTTTACGTGTGACTCTTACTGAAGTCAGTACCTGTAGCTATTTTCAAGCCTTTCCTGTTAGTTGTGGTTAAGGCATCAGCTGACCTCAATGCCTCACTTAGTTCACTATTGATTGATTGTGCAATTATTTAATATGCATGAGCTAATCAGTGAATAAACGACCAGTAGGAATTTTGATTAGTATCTTTCTATTTCTGTAGAACCACAGAAGAGATCCAGAATGTGGTCTTTTGGGGTATGGGGATTATAAATCTACAGGTTAGCCCCACCAGAGGCAACTGCTTCATGATTCCTTTTCTTGGTAGCATTCTGGACGACACATCTAGACCAACATATACTATGGGGTCAAGAAGAGAAGGGTCGAGCAGCAGTTCTCTATGAGCTGAGATTATTCAGTCTCTGAAGCTTATAGAACTTTATTATAATTGCTCTCATTTTTATTAAAAGTAATAACATGTATAGTTAAAATGACTGGTATTAGTATTATTATTTTGCTTCTTAAAATACAGGAAAAGTCAATTCTTGTGATTTAGAGAGGAAGAAATGGATAAAAATATTAAGATAGTGATCAAATCTCTTAACAACTAGGTGTCAACTAAGAGACAAAGAATGCTCACATAGAGACCACCTTGTTCATATCTTTGATCCCAGGCGGCCCACCACTCAGAATTGGAGGCAGATGGGACCTGAAACACATTAACAGTGGGGCACTGGAATGAAATCCACAGACTCTTGCTGCGCAGGGTTCTTAGTACTGCCCTGGTTCTTGCTCATCCTAAAATATGATTTGTTGACAGAGCAGTATAGATCAGAGGAGGAAGCTGTTGCTTTGGGAAAAGATACAGTTAAAAATAAAATATGTATAGTCAGTGAAATTGGAGGAATATTTTTAAGTCACTAAGATCTTATGGAAATACAGTCAAAATAATAAGGGGAAAACTGAAGAATCCTACGTGATTTTAAAATGAAACCTCGTCGATATAGCTGAAGTTTGACCAAATGTCCGTGCATGACCCATTCTTTTTTTGTCCTGGACACAGAGATGTTTCCTCATGTTAAAGATACTCTAATTAGAAAAACATACACTAAAATAAAGTGAAAATAAAATTAATTAGAAGAAGTCTGGAAAGAAGTGTGGGAAGAGTTAGTTACATAAATTAAAATCAAGCAAAAGAATTTGAAATTTGAGGGTAAACATAAGCCAGTATCTTGGGAAGTCCTCCAGGTACCATTGACCTGTTACATCTCCCATTGTCTCTGGTCAAGTCTAAATGGATAATAAATCAGATGGCTATATAACCACATTTCCACCCTTGTCAAAGCCGCTGCTTGAAATCAACCATGGACTGGAAAGAGGAAAGAGTTTTCTCCAGGAATTTTGTATGAGAAGAACTGGGGCTGCGGTAAAATAGCCAGCTGTTGAATCAGTTTGGTCTCCTTATCCATACTACTACCTGAAGGCTAAGCCTGCCCAGAGTAGACAATAGAACAGAATTCGCATTCTGCATACTCTCAATCAACCTCAAATTTCATGAGATCTGTATACTTTTGATAAATCATTTTTTATTTAGACTGATTGGGTTGCTTTTTTTTATACAAACAATTTCAGACAGAAATGGTGTCTCAGCTGAAGATAAATTCTTTCTACTGGGTAAAAATATGATGTATTATTTTAATTTCGATCAGAAAACAGAAACCACTCTAGCTATTTCAACCGGATAAAATTTAATCTAGGGAATTGATTATCCAGATGACTAAAGAACTAAGAAATCAAATAGGAGGTGGTAAGGCATCCCAGATATTGACAACAACAAAAAGGGCTGGAGAAACATAGGAAAAGGCTCTGCTTCCAAATCCCGGAGTTAGTCACAGACTAGAAGCTAGAACCACAGAGGGCCTTTCTAATGGGACCATGAAGAGCGGTGTGTTCCAGCAGGACCTGGATCCATAGAAGATGCACAAAGATGCTGCCAAAGACCTGACTAAAAACAGAGAAACAAGAAGGAATATCTTGGCTTCTCTCCTTTATGTATTCTTTGCACCAGTGTATCCCACTGGCCAAACATGCACAGATGCGAGAGGACTAGAAGGGTGTGACAAATATAGTTTCTTATAATACAGGCCAGGACAGAAGAAAAAGAGAATACGGATCAGAAAATAAGCAGGCCAATATCTGCCCTACATGGGTCCCAGGAAACAGTTTGTATCACCCTAATAAATACCCAGCAAAAATGTTAGATGGTCTTGTGGCGTAATAACATAATTTTAAGTTTTTTGATTCTCTTTATGTTTTTCCCTTTTACTCATTTTATTCAAGTCCTCAACATGTTGCCTCAGAGATTTTTGCAAGACAGAAATCATAAGTTACGTGAAATCATAAACTCTTCTTATAGAAAATAAATGTCTGACTAGTAGCAGATATCATACTAACGATACTAGAGAAGGAGGGAGGAAAGGAATGTACCTGTGTGAGCAGCATGCAAAAGGGGAATAATTTCAAACATTGCAAAGAGGACTGAATACAGGTATCTTGGGTATGAAGGACTCATATGCTGTTGTGACACTCTAGAAAAAAAGGCATGCCCACAGGTGGGGGGCAGGAGGCACAGGTGTCACAGGGCAGCCTAAAACCTAAGCACAGGAAATCTTTGCCTTGCCAAAGAGTCCCATGCCCTGAATAGGGTCCAGATACAGAAGAGCTTTTGGATGCAAAGGAAATATGCCAGCTGAGGTATCAAGGGCATCCGAAGGAGCCAATAAACTGGCGAATTCTCCATCCAGCCTTCCCTACTCAGGCTTAACCTCAATATCCACACCAGTCCCAGCGGAAAACAAAACCATACTCCAGAGAGTTTAACTAAAGAATTTAACAACAGAGGTACATACTTAAGTCTTGAAGAGGATTAAGGAAATCAGCAAGGATAATGAAATCTTGGAGAATGTCTTTACATCTCAGGCCTGAAAGGGAAAAGGGAAAAAATGGTGTTACAAGGCCCCATAAAAGCTGAAACCGTGAAGTGGGAGCCTTCCACCAAATCCTGAGATACATTCAATACTGCAACTAGGTTTATAGACAAAAGGAAGCAAAAAAAAAAAAAAAGGAATATTCCAACATTTTTCTCTTGTTGAAGTCAAAGAACAAGCAAGCCCCATTGAAACAATCCGTGAAGGTCCCAGGGCACAGAATAGGCCAGAGAAAGGCTAAAAATAGCAAAGGTTAAATGAAAAACAACCAACACCTGGCAACTCCAGATTGTGTGGGGTCTGGGATTTCTACAGTTTGTGGGGGACCACTTCAAAAAATAATAGTATAAAATTTAAAATACAAATTAGATGTACAAGTGCATATTTGTTGAGATTAAGAAATCACAACAAACAATGAATTTGAAATAGCTAGCAAATACTCAACTGTCACAGAATTTTTAAAAAGCCTAATACAGTCTTATAAACTAAGTGCCTAAGATGCCTTTATAATATGTGTATTTGTTGAGATTAAGAAATCACAACAAACAATGAATTTGAAATAGCTAGCAAATACTCAACTGTCACAGAATTTTTAAAAAGCCTAATACAGTCTTATAAACTAAGTGCCTAAGATGCCTTTATAATATGTGCATTCTTTACAGTTTTGACTATAAATTTTTTAATCTCTTCCTATAAGAACAAGTTCCTAATAATAATTTCTATAAAGAAAATAGCAAGATAATTTAACCTTTTTCGTTTTTGTTTTTGATATAAGGTCTGGCTCTGATGCCCAGGCTGGAGTGCAGAGGCACAATCATGGTTCACTGCAACCTCCACCTTCCAGGCTCAGGTGACCCTTCAACCTCAGCCTCCTGAGTAGCTGAGACTATAGGTGGATGCCACCAAGTCTGGCTATTTTTCATTTTTTATGGAGATGGGGTTTCCCCATGTTGCCCAGGTTGGTCTTGAACTGATGAACTCAAGTAATCTACTCACATGGCCTCCCAAAGTGCTGGGATTATAGGTGTGACCCACCATGCCTGGCTCTTAATCTTTTCTATAAGAACAAACCAAAATTTGTTTTTGTTATTGATAGCTGGGACACATAAAATATGCAACTTCACAAAAATATGTACTTGTTTGTATACTCCCATTGTAAATTTGTACTCTAAAAATACAGGAATTATGATAAAATGAATTTTAAAAATTTGTATGTTGCTTTTACAGTAACATATACAGCTTTATCAAATATATTCCTAACAGCAGAGCACTTCCATTTTGACTGGATGTTGATGAGAACTGACTCCTACATTAACAATTAAACATGTCTGATGATTAGAATTTTTCAGAGACCAGCTTCAAGTTCCATACACTGAAAATCTACTTTTCTCTCCAACATCCACATTTCTGCTTCTGGGAACCATTAAAGTAATGGTTCTTCTACACACTGAAGATTAAGCATAGCTTCACTACACACAATAGCAACTTTAAAAAAATCACATAAATATTTGTCATGAAACTCAAACTAAATGTCATGAATTCAATTTTCCCTAACCTGGATCTTATAAAAGCCTGAAACATAAATGAAAATATTGGTCAATGAGACCTATAGATTTGCATTTAAATTAAAAATCAAATATTCTCATGATGTATTTTTTAATGTGTGTGTGTGTGTGTGTGTGTGTGTGTGTAGTACCTACTTCTATTTGCACAAAAGATCTAGAAGCAATGACCACCTCAGTGGTACAGAGCACCACTAGTGCTCAGATTGTGGTTTCTAAATGCCATCTCCGCAAAAAGAACCTTGTATCGTTGGAGAGGTGACTGATTCCAGATCTGGTAGAGTGAATTCACAATATGAACCTGAACCATCTTGTCATACAAGAAAGAGTCTTCTTATCATGATCCTTTCCATATTATTCACTAGGCTCATGTCAAGAGATAATTGGAGTCAACTTAAAGCAAAACTCCCGTCAGCTAAAGATCAGATAGTTGGTGCACCAGAAAGTAGGATAGATGCAACAGATTAAAACACATCAAATGTGTTTTTTTAAATCAAGGTCATAAGGATAAGTTCATAACGTGTTTCTAAACACCTCATTGGTCTCATTTGAAAGCTCTTAAGGCAACAACTCCTCATTCTTCATCTGGTAAATAAAAGAGAGATAAAAATCAAGCACTTATCCTGTCTTTCTTACACAAACTATATTCCAAAGGAGTCAAATAGTTGACAAGAAAAAATTCTTGAAAAATTCCACTTAGTAACTGCAGAAAGGATGTTTGAATTAGAATATCTTCATTATTAATCCCCTGTGAAATAATAGGTTAACACAATGGTCATCATGATTGCTAAAACTATTTGGGAAATGATGCATGAATTAGCCTGACAGCACCTGAACCCTTAGTTCAGGTAATCTTAACATTACAAAAAATAAAATAAAGTAAGAAATAAAATACAGTAGAGAGTGTATCTGTGTCAAACATCATACACTTCTCACATGATACAATGGTGAAAATACAGCATCATATATATAAAGTGTTTTAAAAAATTGAACATGAATATAATTGAGCAACTAGATATAACTTTGAGTTTTCAAGAAATACACAGAAGATAGATGAGCATACCAAATGCCATCACAAGGATGTAACAGGCTGTCTTCAGAATGAAGGATATTCCATGAAACATAAGATCCAACTTCTTCAACAAAGAAATAGCATTTTTAAAAAGAGAAAACTATTACACATTAGAAGAGTTTTATGAAACCCATCTCCAAATGCATTTTGAATCCTGATTCGAATAAACCAATTGAAAAATAAAAGATATTAATGGAGCAGTAAGAAAAAAGTTGAATACTGATAGCATATTAGATGATATTTAAAATAATATTAATTTTTAAGATATTAAGAATGGTTACAAAATAGTGTCCTTGTCTCTTAGAGATACATAACAAATATACAGGAGTGTAGTTATATTATATCTAGTATTTACTTCAAAATCATCCAGTAAAGTAAGGCAGGGGTGAGAAGGGACAGATGAAACAGGACTGACCATATATTGATAATAATTGAAGCCGTGTGATGTGCTCACAAAAGTATATTATACTATTCTCTCTAACTTTGTATAGGTTTGAAAATTTCCATAATAATTTTTAAAGTAGTTAATAAAAAATAAACTTTACCTGAGGTTCACTAAAGTTCATGGAAAAGCAAACTTTCCTCTTGCACCATCAAGATGAAAGTGACCAGTGTGGAGGTTCACATCTGTAATCCCAGCAATTTGAAAGGCTGAGTTGGGAGGATCCTGTGAGGCCAGAAGTTTGAGACCAGCCTGGGCAACATAGCAAGAACTCATCTCTATCAAAAAATTAAAATTAAAATTAAAAAATTTTCTGGGCATGGTGGCATGCACCTTGTAGTCCCAGCTACTAGGGAGGCTGAGGCGGGAGGATTGCTGGAGCTCAGGAGTTCAAAGCTGTAGTGAACAACAGTCATGCCACTACATTCCATCCTGGGTGATAGAGCAAGACCCTGTCTTAAAAAAAAAAAAAAAAAAAAAGTAGGGGGAATTCTACTTAGGCCTTTAAATCCTTAAGAGAGTTTGACCAAGCAATGATTCTCTTTTTTCTAATCCCTAAATACTGCCTGCTTTGTCAAGTGTTCAAGGGCAACTCTTGACTGATTAAAAGGGGGAAAAAGCAATTGAGCCTCAAGAAGCAATTATTCAAATTATTTATGTCATCAGCTTGGTCACAGTCTTCTGAGTGCCAGTGAGCTCAATATCCATGCTGTTCTCTTAACTTCTCCCTGACATAGCTAAAATGGTAGAACTCTGTAACTCTGTATCCTTCCTTTGCCTCCAGCAGTCTCTGGAGTCTTTGCTCTATAGAAACTGAATGCTCAACGTTTCTACCCTAACACACCGATAAAGTATGGAATTCATTAGGATTACAGAACCTCGAAATCCATACATAAGAAATTTTGTTAAATGTCCGACTATATCATGTGTTAGACAGTGACACCTATTGGTGAAATGTAGTGTTTACACCCAGAACTGCTGAATATTGTACTACAAAACCTCTGGAAGTCAAATACAATGGAAAACAGCCAGACTGAACTGGGCAAAATCCATGGTAGGAAAACATCACTTTTACATGCTTTTACATTGTTCAAATACCCTAGGTAATTTGACTTAGACACAAAGTGAGTTCTTCTAGGTCTTTACAGACAATATTTCTGTTTATTGTAATAAATATTCAGCTTATACTGTAGTGATTTGCCTTAAATTGCAATTAATTCTTTTTTTAATTGAAGTTTTTAAAGTTTTCAATGTCACTTTGTTCCCCTAAGTGGACGAACGTTTATGACCCTATCTTGATTGATTGTTTTCTTAAGTGACACTTTCTGAAAGCTCACAGATTGCAAATCTGGAATCCAAGTTAATGAAAAAAAAAATTCTATATTCAAATTAGGCAAAAGATAAGGAGATTAAATTTGGTATTGTAAATAAGGAAATTAGGGACTTCTAAGTATGAAATAAATAATTCTTACTTCTACCAAGGGTAGAAAGAAAGAAAGGATCCGTTATTTAAAACTCGGATTGTAAGAACAAAAACAAAGAAAAGGAGGAACATCAAATCCCATTCGATTCTCTGAAACATCCAGCATGCTGTCGGACCAGTCTTCAACTTGTCCTCTTACTCATCAAAACGCCTCACCTCACTCGATAGAAAGAGCTATATAACTTATATGATTTAGAATCATTTATAAACACATATTATCATATTTAAAATACAAATATATTTATATTCATATAAGCATATATTAAATATGTTTATATTATAAAATTTTATTATAAAATAATAATAAAATCAATGGGAAAGTTATACTCTAAGTACTTTATTTCACAAGCTCAACTTGAGGGAACACACCAACAATATATTGCACGGTGAGAGACACCTGAAACTAGGAGTATTCTTAAATCCAGTCTTCTGCCTGATATAAAATAATTTGCATTCTCAAATTGCCCATTCATTTCCTTGCTACCTACTGGGTTTTATCATAATGGCTGGCCTGAGGTTTTTTTCCCTGCTCAGTTCTGAATTCAGCCTCCTCTGTGCTTCCCTCTTAATCATCTCTCCTGTTTAGAATCCTGGCCTTCTTCCCTAAGTGACACTATGAAGCCAGGCTTGACTTCAGTAAGGCACAAAGGAGCACTAATGTGTTATTTTCCTCTGCTGGCTCTCTCGGTTCCCTGGCCCTCTCTTTCGTGTTTTAATCAATGTCTGCGGAGTACTTCGAGGAATCCATTCTCAGGCCCTAAAGTCTCTATGTGGCCAAGTTGCTCATTCATACAGGGAGCTGAAGGTACAAAGACAGGCTTCACTTCTCTGAGAGTAAGAAAAGAGCCTGTATATTTATTGCAGAGAATGCGGTAACCGTATCAATTTCGTGGCAAGTAATTCGACACTGCAAAAAACTGAGACTGGAAAGATTGGGTCTAAGGGGGGAAAAGAAAAAAGAAAAAGGAAGAAAGGGAGGAAGAGGAAAGAAAGAAAAGAGGGAGGAAGATTAAAGTAAAAGAGAAAGAAAAAGAAAGAAGGAAGAAGGGAGGGAGAAAGGAAGAGAGAGTGGAACAAAGGAAGAAAAGAAAAGAAAAAGAAGCCCTCCAAAATGATTCATACTCTGCTAATCTTTCCAAAGGAAGAAAAACCTGTTAATGACAGATTAGGACAGCAGTCTAGTAGTTAATTTTTATTTTCTATTACCATCATCAGAATATGTTTAAGGAGGGCCCTTGCCAAATTAAAATCAAAAAAGATTGGCCATCTGTGAAAGTTAAAGGAACATGGAAAGAGTCGGAGAACAGAGGAACAACTCAGGGTATAAAGAAGCATTTCTTTAATTCATGATTGTTTTTTGGGTTGTCCTTGTTTAACATAGGCATGCAGGGTAGAAGAATTTGGAATCTTTAAATAAACAAAACATTGCAATCATGCTGAGTTATTCAAGTCATTTACTCAGGGAGTTGGCCCCAAGAGAGTTAATTAGAATCTCTTGGGGCTGTGCAGGTTCCATTTGCTGTAGAAGCCAAGTGACGTCTGAGAGGAAGCAGTTGTTGGAAAAGTTAGAGCAAGGCTGATGGTTCCTGGAGACAAATTGGAGCCTGAGAGAGCTTGATGAACTGATGCAGATGCTGGAGGAGCAGCATCTTAGCCAACAGGTTCAACGTTTTATTCAAACACACCGGTGCTGGTTAGCAAGAGCTGAGGTCCTATCAGCTGGAAGGGTTCAAGGCTGTAATTCCCTTCGTAGCAAAGTAGAATGAGTCTGTGATTCTCAAAGTCTGGTACCAAGACCAGCAGCAGCAGCATCAGGATTCCTTGGGAGATTATTACAAATGGAAATTCTTGGATCTCATTCTGACTCACTGAATCAAAAACTCTGCTGCAGGGACCTGCTCAGATTGCTTTGTCTACTAAAATATGGGAGTCTCTACAATAAACGACTGGAATAAATGAGTGAAATGCTTCAAAAACCTGATTATAATTAAATCGTGATTCGAGAAGTCTTTTCCACCCTGCTACTTCACCCAGGTGGAGGCCACTATGGTCTCATGCCTAGACACCTACAGCCTCCCCTTCTCTGATCTCCCTGTCTCCAGGCTCAAGTCTCTCCAGTCAACTTCTTACACTGCAAACAGAGTGAGGCTGTTAAATTACAAACCAAGTAGCTGTTAAATTACAAACCAAGTAGTGTCACTTCCTATAAATGCCCTTCAGTAACATCCCATAGTATTTAGGATCAAGTCCAATTGGTGACCCGACGTCTGCCTGTGTCACTCCACAGCAGGTTCCCAAGCTGCTACCTCTTTGCATTCTCGGCTCCAGCAAAGTTGAATTGCTCTTAGCTTCTGGAATCCAGCTTTCAGGCCATGTAGCATGACCTGTTTCCACTACCTGAGGCCTTCCTTCCTTGTCCATCAGTCAGTCTGGAGACGACTCAACTGAAAGAGGAAATCCACGAGGGTGAGAGCTGTTGGAGAAAGCTGGTAAAAAGTGTACCCCAAAATTGACGTGTTGAAGTCCTAGCCTCAGGTACATTAGAACATAACCAACCATATTTGGAGATAAGATCTTTAAAGAGGTAAGTTAAAATGAGGTCATTAGGCTGGGCCCTAATCCAGTCTGACTGATGTCCTTATAAGAAGATGAGTTTAGGACACACGCATGCACTGAGGAATGACCATGTGAGGACACAGAGTAGAGACAGCATCTCCAAGCCAAGGAGCGAGCCTCTGGGAGGAACCAGCCCTGCTGACATGTTGATTTCAACCTTCAGCCTTCAGAGCTGCAACAGTGCATTTCTGTTTCTTAAACAACCAACCTGTGTGCTTTGTTATGGCCCAGATGACTATGCAAAAGCTATAGGCACAAGGTAACTGTAGCTAGTTCTATATTTGTGCTTAAGTAAGATTATAATAAAAAGTATTAGATCCTAAAGAGAGAGAGAGAGATTGAGAGAGAGAAAGAGGAAGTCAGGAGGAAGGCGAGAAAGGAGGGAAACCCTGAGCCAAGCCAAGCCAGTATAGATACAACCGTGAAACAGGTACCACGGGGTCTTGACACCTGCTCTGCCCCCCAGTCTTCACCTTCTGCAGGTGTTCAACCTATCCCTGAGTTCACCTTTAACACCTTCTGGAGAGTAGGCTATCAGGGGCTTCCAGGATGGTAATGAGCCACCTGATAACCCCCTATGCAGCAGTCTTCAGAGTGTGGTCCCCAGAGCAGTGTTACTGGGAAACTTCTTCAGAAATGCGAATTACTGGGCCCCCAAAATCACCATATCAGAAACTCTAGGGCGGGGCCTGGAAATCTGTATTTTTACAAACCCTCCAGATAACTTTTAGGCAAACTAAAATGTGAGAATTACTGTGTGAAGTATTTGTGTAGCCTATGTTAATGGAACACCATATGTTCTTCTTCCCCGTAAAAGGGCATTATAATGTGGGCTTTGGGTGATAACACCCTTCCCTCTTTTGTGCAAACCACAAGATTATCTCTGTTGGTAGGACTGAAGATCAGACAAGTGAAGAGGGTCCACAACATCTATCATATCCAACTGTATAGATAATAGTGACTCACAGTAACCATAGTAACACTAGTAATCACAGCAAATCCTGGAGACTGTTTAGTAACCCCCTATAACATGCTTTACTCATATATGTCCAACAGATATAAGCTTGGAAAGTAGGAGTTATTCTTCCTCTTTAATGAGATGCAGAAACCAAGTCTCAAAGGGATCAGCTGATTTGCCTAAAGACACTTGATGAGAAAGTGATAGGCCAATGACTTAAATGTGTATCTTTCTAGCTCCAGACCACTAGCTCCCCAATCCCACTTATTCCTACAAAGATGCAGGGGTGGTCACTGGAAGACATTCTGCTCCCTGGACCAGGCCTATCTTCCAAGCAAACACAGCAATGTGTTGATTGCACTTACGGCCTTTCTGCCTTTCTTTCAGCCTCTGATGCAGCGTTTGCTTTGGAGGTTCACTTCTCCTCACTGACGATGACTGTGATAATGCAGTTTGCATTTCCTGTGGCCATGTGGAAGGTGGAAGACAGTGATGTGGTGTGTGAGAGAGAGTGCCTCCCAGATGAAATGCAATGTGTAAATGGGAATTGTCATCATTATCTTCTGAATAAATGGGGAAGATGCACATAGGTTCTAGCACAACTGGAAGAAAAAATTGGAGTTCGAACAAAAGCATTATTAATTTAAGAAACTGCCTGAATTTGCCTCTGGCAGTTTTCTCTGTAAACACTGTTAACACCCTGGAATGCTTGAATTGCATCTAAATGCACAGCTTAAATATGTAAAAACAGAAACCTAGGCATTACTTTTAGGTACCCAGAGAATTGTTTGCTTCTAAAATCCACCAGAACAAAATAAAACTAGCATATGAGACTTCTGAATTATGAGGGTCTAATATTTCTTATGGAATTGCTTCATAGAATATAGAATTGTTGATCTCCCTTTTCTCCCTCAAAACCAGATATAATTTACAACTGACAAAATACAGCTTTGTAATACTGATGGTGCAGAACATGCTTGTATTTGTATTTTTCTGTAACATGAACATGGTTTAGAGGGTAAATGGCTGGAGTAAGGGATATCTTTAGGCAACAGGGTTATTGAAGTGGCCAAGTCACAGCTGAGTAACTTTGTAAATGAGCCTGGTAGAGTCAACTCCATGGAGAAGAATAATTGCATATTTATGACCTCATTCTGAGGTGGAAAGCTCCTCACTCAGATGCCATGGTAGAAAGCATTCAGAGAAGGTATGTTTTGGATGCTAGAATCAAACAAGCTATGTTTCCCAAAAGGAAAAAATATGTATGATTTTGAATGAGGTTATTCTAATTGAAAAGCCATTGTACCATCACCAAGTTCTCAAGTTTTCCCAAGTAATCTAGAAAGTAAACACGGACTTGCCAGTTCTCTGGAGCCGACAATGCATTTGGAGAAATCCTGGCTGCATTTGATGTGCTTCCAAATCCTGGGGCCCCTCCCCTCCCCCATTTAGAAACGCGTGGATAAAGGACAGGTAAAGAAGTTGTTGCTAGCCTGAACCAACCACCCTATTGGGCAAATTGCTAGTAAACTAGCATCTCCATGTGCCACAAGAGCCTCAAGGCTTTAATCTCTTGCCAAAGTACAGAATAATCATGACAATGACCACTATAGATGGGCTCTTACAATGGATGGGGTAAGGACTTTATATGTATTGTATGATTTAATCCTCCCAACAATCTTTTTAAGCAATTTCTTATTAAATTAATAAATTATCAAATTAATAAATAATAGTAAAATGACTATTATTTTCATTTTGAAGATGAGGACACTAAGGCACACAAGTTATATAATTTGCCAAAGGTAAAATGGCTAGAAAGCAACAGGAACAGGATTCAAAGTCAATCTGTCTCCAGGATCCCATCACTAGCCATGGGAAGACTGTGAGCTTTCAAGTTTGGCACCATAGAATTGAATTCCAGCTTAGTTACTTGGAGGTCGAACATGATCCTGTGTAAGAGACTTAACCTGAAAAATGGGTAAAAATCTGAACTAGCAGGATTGTCATGAAGAAGGTACTTAGTACTTAACAGGCACTCAACAGTTGCTTAATGTATGTCTCTATCAAACACACCAACAGCTCTGGATATGATTTATATTGGAATGACATTTATGAAACTCAAGTCATTTTCCCAGCTAAATATATTTGAGAAGCATAGAGTAGGATGATTGCAAACCATAAGGGAAAGAATTTTACACATGCATACATGCAAATATACACAAACACTGGATTCTTATAGATCTCAGAAAACAGATTAACACTTGCTTTCCATATTCAATTATTTTGCATACTCTACCAAAAGTCGACCAAATATCTAAACCTAATTCTGAATCTAATTTTTGTTGGGAGAGTGTCAAAAAGTTATACTTTGAGTGTCAATAATGTATGTAAAATTTTAAACACAGAGCACTTTACATACACAAATACATAAAAATACAAAGTATGAGGTTTGCATGTGCCTACATGTGCATTCTCCTCTAGGATGATTTTATAACAAATTGACCTCACTGCTACAGTCCGTATTGAGACTTTCTTTTGACTGGGCTAGAATGAGCCCAAACAACCCCAAATTGATTTCACTTAGGTCCTGTGTCTCTGAGATTATTAAGAAGAGACTTTTTTCCTTTTACCAACAATTTAACAATTTTTCTAACATGCGTAATGACCCTGGCTTTTCCTCTTATCCTTTTACCATAGGGCTTCGTGTGATACAACTAGAAAAGATCATGAAATTATGAATGATTTTTTCTATCTTTCAAAGCAGGAACCATGAATTAGTATTGTGCTTTCTCAGCCATTTCCCACTTAATTTGGTTTCTTTCTCTATGTTCCTAGGGAAGAAAAGGCTATTTCAAGAGTAGGGATGATTGGTTACTTCTTTTCAGATGCCTTTTTACCTTGTTCTATTGGGTTCCAAACTCAATGGATTCATTCAAAATAATCTTCTGTTTGTTGGGTATTATTAAGAAGATTGCCATTGTGGTAAGTTCTAATATGTATTTTTTTTAGCTCTTGAAGACACAAGAAGTTTCCGAGGGTGCAAATATCCCCTAGAATAGTACCCTGCCACTCTAGTTTTGTTCAACGTCACCTGGTAAAATGTCCATGAGGAAAAAGAGAGTGAAATGATTTTCTGTTTGTTATTTTGATAGACGGGAACAGAGACTTGTTCAAGTCAATTAAAGAAAAGGAAGGTAGAGTGGACTATCACAAAGTCATTGTAAAAATACAGGAGGATATGTAATTCCACTTTTCCCCTAAATGTACAGAAGAATCATTTTCTGCTTTCTCTGCACACTTCATTGTGTCTCTGTCCTCCTGGAAAAAGTACGGATGTGATGCAGGGCAAGCAAACACTCAAATTGGGACTTAGCCTGGGAGGGTTCTTGACTTTGCCCAGTAAAGAGTTCAAGGGCGAAGTGGTGGTGACAGACAGCAACTTTTATTGAGTGGCAGTGTATGCAAAGGTACTGGTTCCTGAAGAACAGGGCTGATTCATAGGCAGTGTGCCCACAGTAGCAACCCAGGTGCAGTTCTGGAATCATATTTATACCTAATTTTAATTCTACACAAATTAAGGGACAGAGTATGCAGAAATTTCGAGAAAAGAGGTGGTGACTTCTGGATCTTTGGGTCATTGCCATGGAGAGAGATGGTAGCTTCATCGCAATGGTAAATTGACATGGCACCGTTGGGCATGTCTTATAGAGAGGTGCTTTTCCTTTTCCCTGTTTGAGCCAGTCTTCGATGTGGTCCAGAGTGCAAGCCCTGTCTCCAAAGTCAAGTCCCAGATCCTATCTCAGATGGGCCTTTCTGTCTGAGAAGGTCTTCACCTTTGGCAGTAGAGAAGGAGGCAGAGGATGTAGGCTTCATCAGCCAGGTGACTCACTGTGGCAATTATCAGGGGTAAGACATTGCAGCCAGGTCTAAAATGACTTGTAGGTGTCCTGCCTTGATCCCTGGGAAAATGGTGTTGTCATTTCACTAGTACAGAGAGCAGAAATGGCAGATCTGGAGAAGAGGAAGATGAGTTTGCATTTGTTGACTTTGGGGCACTTATGACATATTTGGGTGCACTGCTTGTTTTGAATCTCATGAGAGATTTCAGCTGGAGGAACAAGTCAAGTGACCTGCCCAAGGCTCCGTGGCTTGGTGGTGGTAGTGCTGGGACTTGAGTGAAGTCAGGCTAGGGTGTGTTCTTCCAGCCTGTGCTGCCCCAATCAAGCCAACAAGTAAAACTGTGAGCTGCAAGCTGCCTTTCTCACCCTATCCTCTTCCCCTTGCTTTCTATTCCACTGACTCAACTTGCAGCCTTCCCATGCCTCCTAGTTTCTCCTTCTTTTTATCATAATTAAAACTGTATTCCGAAAAGTGATCCATGAATATGGCCTTCCCCATGGGTCTTGAGTCTTTAGCAACAACTCACCTTGGGCAATGATCACTGTGGGAATAATGATGATGATGGGATACAATAATGATGTGAGTAACAGGATTATTTATAGATATTATTTTGTGTTTTGTCCATCCTGGGTTTTCCTCTGTACCTTTCTAAGTCTGTGCAGACTGTTTTTCAATCTCAATGAATCTTTGCACTGAAAGATCTGACCCTACTCACAACTTCCATTCCTGGGTCTTTCAAAAGCAGGAATCCTCACAGTAATGTTGCCAGATAAAATATAGAATACCAAGTTAAACAGAAATTTTAAATAAATGATAATTTTTTAGTATTTGTCCCAAGAATTGCATAGAACATAACCTATACTAAAAAAAAAATCGTTGTTAATCCAAAACATAAATTTAATTGGGCAGTGTTGTTCTTGTTGTTGTTTTCCTTTCCTTTTCTTTTTTTTCTGGATCTAGAGACCCTGCCATAGGGGTGAAAGGAGAGAGACTTTGCAAATAGGACATAGGAATAAATAAGGGAGAAGAAAGCAACAGGAGAGAGGGGAACCTCCAAGTCCAGGACAAATTCTGAGGGTCCCTCAGGAACTGGGTCTGAACTCACCCCCAGCACTAAAGAGAGCTTGTGGGACCCCAGTGGAGAGGGGCTAAATGGCGGCCCACAGGAGGCTAGGCCCTTGGTCTTAGAGTGTGCAGCAAAGTCCCAGGACCAAGCAAGGCAGAGATGCCAGGGTCCCCTAACAGCAAGTGGTTATATGTGCTTAGACAATTACTCCTTTCTCTATTAGGCCACGGGACTGGGAGCGGGTAGCCCAATAATGACTGAAAGAAAATTTCCTGCCAATGAAAGAGAACAAAGAAAAAGACTTGGAGCTGAATTTAATTTTATCTAAAAGAAATAATGTGACATCTCAAAAGCTAGTTTTGTAAAGCTACCTTTGCAACTGTGAAATAATAATCATTATTGTTAAATATTGAGTATTTTCTATGTGACATGCACCATGTTAAATGTTTGATCTACATTATTTGGTTTCTATACTACAAAATAATTATGGAGCACAAGCAGCCCTTTGTTAATGGAGTGTCAGGCTTTGGGAGGAGGTGAGGAGAGTATAAGAGAGTAACAGGAGACATCAAGCTATGTCTGCTTCACTTATTGATTAGTCTGGCTCTGGCTGGAAAACTAATTCAGATATAAAGAAAAAATTATCCCAGAAATGTGCTTTACCAAATAGACAAAATATTTGTTTCAGGAGTCAGGCCTGTGTTAATCTCTCTTGCCCTTTCAGTAAAAAGGCAAAAAGCATTAGTCCTGATGTGAATGTTTAGCTTCTCTGCTTCAGGTATATATTTTTCGGCCTAGCTTAGCTCTTGACACCTTTCATGTAATCAAGTTAAGTTCTTCCAAGCTTTGTAACCCTGTACGGAATAGTCTGTGTCTTGGGCCAAGGTTTCAGTTAAAGTATTATTTTCCACAATTATTTTCATTTGAAAAACGGAAAATCTTCTTTCCAATTGTCACAATATCATACCCCTCAAGTTAGAGAAATTGTTCATCCAGTACTCAGTGTACCTTCTCCAATAAGAAGAAGCAAATAGTTCTTGGTCCCACTTGGAAACACTGTATGATCCCCACACATCTTAGCAAAAAGCTTTAAAATGACTTTTTTCCTCATCACATGCTGAAAAATAAATCCCAGTTGTCTGATACTCTGGCAGCTCATTTTGCAGTCGCAAGTTACCATGGACAATCATTACAATGCTAGCCATTGTTGAGCAATAAAAGCAATCTTGCTCAACAATGGCTAGCATTGTAATGACTGTCCATGATTAGAAAGATTACAAAAGGAGACAGGTCATGAAAAGAGATTTCTTCAGTCCTGAACAAAAGCTCAGCAATTATGTTTTGAAGATGTTTTACCATTTAGCCTGACAGATGAACTCCTCAACCAAATTTATTGGAAAGAAGGTTTTTTAGGAGAGTTTTGTTTTATAGGAATTATTGTCACGCTCATCGGGTACAGAAACCTGACACCATAAATAGTTCAATAAGAGGTTTACCTTAAATATCTCAGTGTTAAAAGCGAGGAGTCACTAACTTCAATGCAAGCCTCTTGCACTGAGGGAGCTCCCCATCCTCCACCAATGAAAGCCGGAGATGATGTTTTCTTTGTGTATAAAATGGAAGGCATATATGTGAATAAAGAAACCTCTAATCCAATGCAGATCCTGCAACTGCAACATCCTTAGCATTTATTCTACTTCATAAATTGCCATAAGTCAATGGCAATGTTCTCGTTGGTAGAAATAACTCAGATCCAGACCCGTCTCCACCTAGATATCTCACAGATTTTTCAAGATTAGAAAAACTTCCTTATTTATCTCTACCTTTTAAAAATGTATGTATTCTGAGGTAGGTCTCTAACTATTGGAGATTGAAGAAATATGGCGGCAAGAAAGACTAGAATCTACTATTATCAGTATGAACTCATGGTTTTTAAAATACAGACAAATTAAATAGAGAAATAGAGATAACTATATCCTAGCTTGTCCACCAAGGAAATCTAGAAAAACTATGACTGCAATAGCAATGAGTGCACCTAGATTTTTGTACTAGGAACCCGTGCTTCTTGGACATAAGGTAAATCCCAGGCTTTGGACAGAGAAAAGACAACATAAGTTTGAAGTACTATACTGCTCCACAAAGTAATAAAGTGTTCAAAGTACAATGGGGACTAGCAAAAAGACATGGGAACCAATTTGAAGGGATTCCAAGTGGTAAAATCAGAGACAATTTGAACATCAAAATAAATAATGACAGTGGTGGATTATAACCCATTAAAAAAATAAAATCCATGAGCCCATACTGATATAAATAAATGCATAAACAGAGAGGGGAGGCAGGAAAGCTCTTCCTTATAGTAATGTGGATAGAGTAATATAAATATAGAAGCGATGATAGATTAGAAAATCATCGAGGGATACTCAAGCTATTGGATGAAAGCCTGATAAGGAACATGATACTTACCTGCCCTCAAACTATTTCCCACTAAATTCTCATTAATTACAAGTGGGAAAATTAGTAATGCTAGAGCAGAAACCTAGTGTGTATACCACCAAGTTATCAATGTTGGTATCACCAGCATTCAGGCAAACCTATATTATGTGTCTCCTTCTATAATAGATTGATAATGACACAACCTAACTTCTCTTCTTTCTGTCCAAAAATGTATAACCTGAACTTAATCATAAAGAAACAATGGACAAACCCAAATTGAGGGATGTTCTACAAAATAACTGATTTGTATTCCTCAAAAATACCAGAATCAAGAAAGACAAAGAAAGGCTAAAGAGCTGTTAAGTGAGAGGACAATTACAGAGACAACTAAATGCAATGCATGAATCTGAATTGGATTCTACATTAAGAAAGAAAAACCTATAAAGAACATAATTGAGGCAACTGACAAAATTTGATGACAGACTATGAATTAGATATTATATCAATATTAAATAGTATATTTTACTGTGAGATGTAAGTATATATTCTTTTCTCGGAAGATATACACTGAAGTATTCAAGAGTAAAGAAGCACAATGTCTCCAACTTGCTCTGAAATGGTTCAGAAAAAAATGGAACTGTGGTGTGTGTATGGGTGTGTGTGTGTGCAGAGCAAGAGAGAGCATGAAAGCAAATAGGGCAAGATGGGAGTCAATGAATATGGATACAACATAAAGTGATTTATACTATTTATGTAACTTTTCTGTAAGCTTAAAATTCTATCAAAATAAAAAGTGCTAAAATTCTACCCATTCTTTAATCCCCAATGGAATACCTACCTCTTCTATGAAGCCTTCTTTTCCCACTACAGAATGAAATCTGTAGATCAAGAATTTTATTGCTGGAAGAAACCAGATACTTTCTCCAGAAAAATCCTGTAGCATGCTGAGTCTGCATTATTCAATTGGTAATTGATCAAAAGTCTTCCTAGGATAGTCACTTCTCTTGTCTTCATCTGTTATCAAAATCTTTTGCTATCATTTATCTCCCCAATTATATTGTAAGCTCCTTGAGACCTGAAATGTGCCTTACAAGTTCTTTAACCTTTCTCACACCTTCTCCTCCTCCAGCAACCACAAGCCACAGCCTCCTCGTAACTCCTTACAAAACACACACACACACACACACATGCCAAGTCCTCCTACCTTTTTCTTATTCTTTACCTTGCGGGTTTCAGCTTAGATACCATCTCCTCCAACCCTTTATATACGGGGTTTAATGATCCTGAACATGTTCCTCATAGCACCCCATTCTTATCCACTTATCTTGCTAAATTGAAATTGCCTATTTTCTTATCTACCTTCCTCACCAGATTCTAAGCTCTTTGAGGGCTAAGATTGGGGGTAGGGCTTAAGGGCTTACTGAATATTTGTTGAGTAACTAAATGAGTAAAAAATGTTTAATTTTTGGAAATCGACCCTTCTGGACAGTTTCTATACCAGTTTCAGGTAATCTGCCTAGACATCCCTTAGGGAGTGTGTGAGTGATACAGATTTCCAGGCCCTCCTGGGATGTGATAAATCTTTGCAGAGTAAGTCCTGAAGATCAAATATATAAAAGGTTCTATGGGCAGTTCTGATGTGCGTTAACATTTAGAACCATAGGTTGAATAGATTGAAAACATTTCCCATTATTCTTCTCACCTCTCTGTACAAATTTTCCACTTTTCCATAATCTACCCATAGAGTAAAATTTCCCAAAATGTCACTGAGATCTGGGGTTTCTTCTTAATTTATATTCTTGTTGTTGAAGTATGGGTATTGTTGACCTGGCTTCGCAGATGCTTTCAAATGGTATCTCTGAAGAACTTTGATAAATGAACTAGAAAAACTTAAAAATTAAAATAATACTGATCAAAAAAGTGTATACAAGCTAGTTGAAACAAGAAAGAAGCTGATATATCATTTTCTTCAGAGACAAAGACATTTAAATAAATCACCTATAATCTGATCTGTACTGAGTTCTTAAAGTATGCCAATTAAAGAGAATTCTGCCCATCACTTTTTAAAAAAAGAACTCTGAAAGCCCCTTGTGTCCATCCAAAATGTGAGGCTAGTTGGCACCAAAGTCATCAGTTTATAAATCTGGGAAGAAACACACACACAAAAATACATTAGAACATAACCAAGGCTTTACTAAGAAAATAATTACAAAAAGACAACATGTAATATAAACTACAAAAGAGAAAAAGATTTATTTCCTAGATCTGATTCTACCAGAAAAGAAAGATTTTTAACTAGAAAAGCAGAATATTAGTATGTTCTCATGCTGCTAGGAAGAAATATCTGAGACTGGGTAATTTATAAAGAAAAGAGGTTTAATCCACTGAAAGTTCCACATGGCTGGGGAGGCCTCAGGAAACTTACAGTCATGGTAAAAGGTACTGCTTCACAGGGCAGGAGGAGAGAAAATAAGTGCAAGCAGGGGAAATGCCAAACACTTATAAAACCATCAGATGTCGTGAGAAATCACTCACTATCATGAGAACAGCATGGGGGAAATAACTCCCATGATTTAATTATCTTTCACTGGGTCCCTCCCACAACACATAAGCATCATGGGATTATAATTCAAGATGAAATTTGTGTGGGGACACAAAGCCAAACCATATCAGTTACTTTGAATTAAGCCAACTGTTGATAGTTTTATAACCCTTAAAGTATATTGGTGGTGCCCTCAAAGTTTCCAAAAAATGGGGATGGTGGTGTAAAGTATATCAGCTTTTTGCGAGGTTCCTAATAACATGATATTTTGACTCTATAAATGGAGGGTTGTAGGTAAATGCAGTCTGTTTATGACTTACTATAACATTTATGCTATATGATTCTAGATAAACAGTAATAAGAAGACATTCACTTCTCTTCTTATCTCTTAAATGCTGTGATTTTATCATCTCTACTTTGGGTTCATGAAATGAAAGACAGGCAAAGAAATCAATGGCTAGCATCTTGAACACTGTGACATAAATTATCCTTGCATTAATAATTTACTAGTTGATAGAGCCAAGGGACATAAAGCAAGGTCCCATGTAAGTGAAATAAACTGTGTATATATATAAATAATTCATATTTTAATTAAAATTGCCTACAGAACATCAAGATATTTCAAAATCATTTTGACCAACACATATTTTATCAGCTTAAAAAGAAATTAAGAAGTCACCAACTATAACTTTGCAGTGTTGCTGAAGGTCCCCAAACGTAGGTCACATGCCTTTACTCTGTGCCCCGTGCTATAATTAGCTCTTGGTGTCAAGAGGAGGAAATGCACACTGAACAGCAGGTACACAGTTGGTTTTGCTGCATGAAGCATAATGAGGATTTCAGATTTAACACACTAATACTTGTTTTATTACCGTAGTCAATTGTCCATGCATCTTAGGATTCATGTTGTGTGCATTGGCTAAGTCATGTTTCTTTCATTAGCCGAAGCAATTAATGTACATTCAGCCTTTTAAGTACTATCTCTTTATGCATTATCCTTGTGTAATTCAGTTTGCAATGATTAAAATAATTTTTCAATGGAGATGCCACAGCGTAATGAAAAAATATACAGCACTAATGTAAGAAGCATTTGTAAACATTTTTAGGAGTGTATTGTTTGTTGTTACACAACACTGTAACAGATGGCTGTAAAAAGCAGCTCAAACTCAAGAACCAGCAGAGAGACAGACCTCAGGGGATTGGGGTAAATGGGTAGAAGAAAGAGAGATTTTATTCTTTTGAAAGATAATTTAACAGCGTGTCAGAAATAGTTTTTGGTCTGCCTTTTGGTTTGTGTATTTAAGGACCAAATATTGGCTAGTGTTTATAATTAATGACTCGATCTTATTAAACCTTTTAGCTATTTTTTTAAAAAAAATTTAAATATAGGTCTCAGTATGTTGCCCATCCTGATCTCAAACTCCTGGGCTCAAGTGATCTTCCTGCCTTAATCTCCTGTGTAGTTGAGGTTACAAGTATAAGCCGCCATGCCAGGCCCTTTTAACTACTGAGCACTTAACTTGTGACAGGCTCCAGGAGACAACTTTTATATACAGCCTCTTATTCAGTCATAGTAACTAAGAAACTAAGACAAAGAGGGGTGAAATACCTTTCCCAAGAGTCTCATTGCTAGTTAGTCATGAAGATGGGCTCTATCCCATAACCCGCTTCCTTTTCTAATCTGGTGGAGTGAATTAGGATCTGGGCTGCATGGGTTTGTGTTCTGCATCCCTGCATGTCAGCCATGAAACTCTGAGCCAGTGACTTAACCTCTCTGAGCCTCAGTTTCTCCTCTGTAAAAATGGAGACAGTGATAGAAACCTAGCTCACAGTGTTGTGAAGTTTAAGGAAATTCACATGTGCCAAGTGCTTAGAAGAATACGCAGTACATAGCAAGTATTTGGTAAGTGTGTTCTGTTGCTATGACTATCACTGTGCTCTCCTGCCTGTTCTGTGTTGTGTGCTTTTCTGTTTCAGGACTAATTGTTTCCTTGTTTTAAGCAAAATGTTATGTTATTGTGATGCCTATTAATAAATGAATGTGTGTGTAAATGGCCTTAGAGATGGTTGTTTCACACTTGCTACATGTCATAATGAAAATCCAGAATTAATTAACTTTCTGAATATCTTTCCTAATTTAACAAGTGATTATCCAGTTTAATGTACATGGACAATGATTTCAATAAATATATTTTCTAATTATGTTTCACTTCTGTGGGCATGATGTGATAATTTAGTCTTTAGCAGCTAGATGCATGTGATTAGACAAAATTGCTCAGATATGGAGAACATTGTGAAATATTTCCTTTAGATCCACTCAGTATAAAATGAATCTATAGTGACTTACTACATTCCATACTCAGACTAGCTGTTTCCGAGGGCAAACTCTGGTACCGCTCCCTCTGCCTATATAGTGCCTCCTCTGAATTTTATTAAATATACTCCTTCCCTTTCTTGGAAACATAGACTAAATGTCACCTCCAGGAAGCCTTCCAGACATGCTTTTTTCCTTTCCAGATAAAATTTTTTCTCCATGGCCAGGTGCAATGGCTCATGCCTCTACTTCCAGCACTTTGGGAGGCGGAGGCCGGTGATTCATGAGGTCAGGAGATTGAGACCATCCTGGTGAAACCTCATCTCTACTAAAAATACAAAAATTAACTGGGCATGGAGCAATGCACCTGTATTCCCAACTACTTGGGAGGCTGAGGCAGGAGAATCACTTGAATCTGGGAGGCAGAGGTTTGCAGTGAGCTGAGATCGCCCCACTGCACCCCAGCCTGTTGACCGAGTGAGACTCTGTCTCAAAAAAAAAAATTTCTCCCCAGTCTGAAATCCTGAGGCAGAAAAAGCCCATTATCTTCTAATAACTGATCTCTCTTTATACTTGCTTCGTGAACTTCCAGTTTGCAGCCAGCACATGGCTTTCTGGAATAAAGACTATCAGCCACTCTTCCTGCCAGGTATGGCCAGCCATATGATCAAGGTTTGGTGAACAGGATGTACTCAGAAGTGCTGTGCTACTTCTAGAAATGTTCTTAAAGAGAGAAAGGCACGACGTTCTTCACTTCTTTCCCCTTTCTGCTTGGTAGATTATTGATTTGGTGGCTGATGCTTGAATAGCCATGAGGTAGAAGTCAAGTGCTGCTGATGGCAGAATATCCAGATAGTAGGAAGTGGAGTTCCTGGTGACTATGGAGACAGCAGGCAGCTTGGACTGCCTACTACCAAAAGTCGTCTATGAGGAAAGAACTAAAGTTGGATTTTCTGTCATTTGCATGTGAACCCAATCTTGACTCGTTCAATTTCTTTAGCATTTTTTAAGTTACTTGTACCTGTATCTCTGTAGTTCAGCACTCACAAAATCACATGTTATCTACCTACTACTTCAGCTGTTGCTATACTAGATGTGAGCTGCTAAAAGCATGGACTGCTCATTAAGCACTCAACATGGTGCCAGGTTCTTAGTAGGTTCAGAGTAAATGCTTGTTACATAAAGACAACCTGAATCAGAGTGTGTGGAAGACACCAGAAGTACAGGTCCTGCTGTCCTTAAATCAGGAGAATCCTTTTTCATATAAGCATGAAGTCTTGCTTTTCATGCACAGACTTAAAATGCACAACAGAAAAGGAGCAAGAATTGTCTAGTCTGGGTTGCTGGGCCTTTTATATTGTACCTATTCAGAGTGACTTTATTGTAGTTCAGAGATCGCATTTTCCTGCTTCATGATTAGTTATTTGTTTGGGGGTTCCAGCAGGAAAGTGCAGATATATTTGGCTGGAGAACCATGCAGTCTGTGAAGGTCATCTTCCTTGAGGAGGAAGATTTAGGAAGTGTGACTGGTAGCTCTGGGGGAAAAAGGGCCATGGCATCTTCACATGACTTTTAGATTTGACCTATGGGATATGATTATAAGAATTATGAGACTTGGCATATGTCCCAGGTTTTATCACTTGCTGCCTACTTCTATACTTAGTCTAACTTCTTATCCAGAATACTTCAAGTTTACCAGAGAGAGTTAGTGAAATCAATAATCTATATTAATATGAACCATGAGCTTTACACAGTAGCAAGAACAGAAAATTTTAGGTTCAAAAAGCAATATTTTAGCACAAGGTAGTACTTCGGGGAATATAGGCTCTTGGGTTTCTTTTATTTTTTGGAAGAAAGCAATCAACTAAGAGAAAATAGAATGTCGGGCATGAGAGCCTTATTGATTTATCCATTCTCTGCTACGATCCTGTGACTCTTTGGCAATGCCACAAACTGAAATTGCTATGTGTACTCTGCAAAAAACATTACTCCAATGAGAATTCAAAACTTAACTCTAGTATAAAGCACTTAACTCAGTTAAATTTCCCACATCTTTGATGTCATGAAGCTCTTCAGAAGGTTTTGAGTAGAATAGAAAGAGGTCTGTCTGAATTTTAGAGCTTAATTTGCCTCATTTAAAAGAAAAATATAAACTTATTAGTGGCAAAGCTTATGAGATACAAGTACAGTATTGCACTGATTGGACTGTATATTTTTAATGTCAAATAAATGAGCCATGTACTTTTCCTTAAATTCACAAAAGGCCGGTGGTGAAAATCTTTTCATACCATTTCCTCTAACCAGGATCATTTCATCCAAAGGACAAAGAAGGAATGATTTAATATACGATAGCAGCTTCAGAAAATGCCCTGATCGCCTTTCTCTGGCCCGAGACAAAATGGAAAACATATGTGACTATGATGCCAAAGTCATTTAACACATTGCTCATTCTAAGATTGAGTGTCCTAGGTGACCACCTCTTGTCCAGTTTAATAACCAGTCCACTAATACCACAGAGCAGTGCAGTCAGGAATGATTCATCCTAGGTATTCACCTATAGAAAGCAATGCAAATGTCATTGAAACAATTTAACCCTGGGACATAATTATTAAACAACTGGGCCTGGTTAGATCATTGTAAGGGTAGGTGAAATGCCTATTAGAATCATCCATCACCTAAGTTATTTTCAGTGATAAAATATTTACCACCAACAAGGAAGAAAGGAAAGAAAGGAAGCAGGATAGGGGGTGGAGGAGGGAACACGTCTTCAGAAAAATCCCATTACTTCCTCAATTTTAAGGGCCAGAAAATCTTCTTTACACAGGATTCTAAATCCCTAAAGATGTAGCCAAACTTTGACTCTTCTGAGAAGCTGCTGAGCTGTGGTCTTTGACATTTGTCTCAGCAGAGCTCTAAGGGCTTAGGGACCAGGGACACAAATTTTATCTGTCTCTCTGTCCAACCCTAGATACTTGAGAATGAGCAGGTCCCATCTTTTCTCTGTTCTTTGTCCGCTGAAGAATGAGAATGAGCAGGTCTCGTCTTTTCTCTGTTCTTTGTTATTGTTTTCAAAGTAGTTTGGGGGGGGTGGAGGGAGAGAGAGACAGAGTATGAGACAGAGAGAGAGGAAGAAACGAAAGGAAACATGAGTAGAGGAAGGGCAACAATATAAACACAGATGAATAATTCTCATTTATACTTCAAGTTTTCTATGTTTTCATCTATCTGGGAGGCTTTGGAGGCTGAAAGTACTGACATGGGGGACCACACTCAGCAACTGGTCTGAAATACCAGGTACTCTAAGTACTAAGTACTAAGGTGTGATGAGAGTCACAAAGAATGGCAGAATTACAGGTAGAATCGAATTCCTCGTGTATTGTCTTCCATTAAAACACTAGGCCAGTTTTGGCAAACTAGAACCCAAAGGCATTTGTAGAACAACCCAACCCAATGCTGGCACTCCTCCCTGAAACCACAGCCAAAACCACAGTTTCAGAATTTAGAACCAATCTCAACTAAACCCCAATAGACAGAAGCTTCAAACTTCTACTGAAATGGAGTCAGCTCCAGAAGTCCCACTGAGATGGTTTTGATTTATGGTAAAGTCTGAAAGAGTTTATAAAGAATTCAACCTGAAACTCTAAAAAAACTTGAAATCAGGAGGAAAGAATTCTTCATCAAATTAAATAAAAGAGAAAATTGTAAGGAATTACATGATTTTTGTATGAAACAAAGCAAAACATTGTTTTGACAATAAATTATTCTTTATTTAATAGATACCTCACACTTGCTAAAATAGTGCCCACCCCTACTTTATTATAACTCAGAATGTTTAGTCAAAAAGTTATTAAGCTTCTTAGTTTTGTATCCCTATAAGTTGGTAACAAGATCTGAGCCATGTTCATGGATAGAGTAAAACCACTGAGGCCGGGCACGGTGACTCACACCTGGAATCCCAACACTTTGGGAGGTCGAGGTGGGTGGATCATGAGGTTAGGAGTTTAAGACCAGCCTGGCCAAATGGTGAAACCCTGTCTCTGCCAAAATACGAAAATTAGCCGGGTGTGGTGGCAGGCATCTATAATCCCAGCTACTGGGGAGGCTGAGATAGAGAATTGCTTGAACCCGGGAGCCGGAGGTTGCAGTGAGCTGAGATCACACCACTGCACTCCAGCCTAAGTGACAGAGCAAGACTCCATCTCAAAAAAAAAAAAAAAAAAAAAAAAATAGAACTTGAATCTAGAAGATTTCTTCTGTTTTTAAGAATTTCAATCACATAACTCCCAGGAAAAAAATTTTTACATTAAAATACTGAGTTCCTGGTTTTTGAGAAATCTGCTGAAGGATAAACTTTCTATTTCTAAGTAAGTATTTCTTAGTTTGGAAAGGGCCATCTTCACTTCTTTTCTTCCTCTCTACAACTTTCCCCCAACCATCAAAAAATGTTTTTGGAAATTTATTTATTTGGGCTAAAAAGATACGAACTTGGTTTACATGAGAAGTTTGTCTAATGTTCATTTACCTTGGCCATAAATTAGAAAACCCAAATGTGGTAGGCAGTACTCTAAACTGATCCCCAAGATTATAGCTCCTTGATGCACAAGCCCTGAATAAACCCCTGCCTCCACTTTGGTATGGAGAGAACCTGTGAATGTAATGGGATATCACATCCATAATTGAGTAACTCATCGGCTGACCGAGTTAATCAAAAGAGATACTATTCTGGGTGGGCCTGAGCTAATCAGAGGATTCTTTAAAAGAAGGTGGAATGTCAGATGGACATTTTCTTGCTGGCCTTAAAGAAAGAAAACTTCCATGTTGTGAGAAGAGAGTGTCTCTAGGAACAGAGAGCTGTCCCCACGCAACAGCTAGCGAGAAAACAGGAGCCTCAGTCATACAATCACACAGAAATGAATCAGTCAACAACCAGTGAGCTTGCAAGGGGACTTCAAGTCTTGGCTGACAACTTGATTTCAGCGTGGTGACAATCTGAACAGGGCACCCATCTAACTTGTATCTAGAATCCTGACCCACATAAACTGTGAGAAAATAAATTTGTTGCTGTAAGCCACAAAGCTTTTCATAATTTGTTATACAGTAATGGAAAACTAATACACTGACAAGCACATGTAAAAGCCAATCAGTCAACAGAATCTGTTACTTGCCGGTGCAATAAATGCCATTACTTTATATTGCTAGAAGCAAAAGCAAAGTCAGATATAGTACCCGATGATGTCTTCTTTTTGTTGTCCAATTCTAAGATGTGGTTTAACAGCTTAGAAAAGCATTTTCATTTCTTTGCTGTCACTCTCTTTCAAGGACCACATAATCAATTTCTCATAGAAAAGCATGAAATGATTCATTTGTAAGTTACTGAAAGTCAACATTGTGTTATAAGAACATATGCAGTTAATCATCTTCATTAGCTGAAAAGTTCTTCTATATTTGGTATCTCCTCAAATACAATCAGAATTTGGTCTATTAAAAATATGTGCTTATGAAGAGAGAAGCAGATTGTGTCCAGTTGTATATGTGGATTATATTAACATTTTCATCATGGATTTAATTTTATGTATTTATTTTTCTTTTTTCCATTCTCTAAAAATAATAATAGCTGAAGTAGTAGTAGACCCTTTATGGGTGGTTGTACTTCCCTGCTTTCTCATTACTGAGGCTCCTGAAGGAAATAAACAGGATAAATGAGGAGATACCACGCTGTAAGTGAAGTACAATGGATTAGATGTTAGGAGACCTAGGTTCTATTACCTGTTTTGACAGCAACTACCTTGTGCTTTTATGTTTGTTTGTTTGTTTGTTTATGTATTTATTTTTGAGACAGGGTCTCACTCTGTCACCCAGGCTATAGTGCAGTGGCATGATCATGGCTCACTGCAGCTTTGATCTCCTGGGCTCAAGTGATCCACCTACCTCAGTCCCCTGAGTAGCCAGGAACTACAGGTGTGCACCACCACTCTCAGCCTTTTTTTTTTTCTTTTAAGCAGAAGTGAGGTCTCACTGTGTTGTCCAGGCTGTACTTGAACTCCTGAGCTCAAGTGATGCTCCCACTTCAGCTTCCCAAAGTGCTAGAATTACAGGAGTGAGCCACCCTACCTGGTCAAGTTAATGATTTTAAACATATAATTTTCTTTCTGTAGTTCTCAGTTTTTTTATATAAAATAAAGGATTCTATGAGATCATCATAGCACATGGTTCTTAAAGCCTTCAAGAATCCTGAGCTAACACCTTGGTGCAAGCAGAGATTGTGACTGGAGCAGAGGTGGGAAACCAAGCAGGCAGGTTCTAGGAGCTCTGCCTCCACTCCCATACAGGTTAGTTATTCTCTCATAAGCAAGTTCCCTATGGAGGACCTCACTTCAACAAGGGTTGCTATAGTTTTAAAACAAAAATGTTGGAAAACACTACAGACTAGATGATCTGTAAGATCTTTTCCAGCAAAGACCTTATGAATTTCTCAAAAGAAAGAAACCCAGAGAATAAGTATATGGTCATTCTTTCTTCTGATCATCACTCAGTTTTGTTATTCTGTTGAAATAGGAACAATTTTTTTTTTCTAAAGAAGATTGAATGTTCTGTGAGCTCCCTGGCACTTCAGCTTTCTTTCTTATGTGGGTTCTCTATTTTGCATTAGGTTAATGCATTTTATAAACTGCCCCCTACTTGCAGCACCCAAGATGTTCCAGTATAGAGCCTATTTCTTTAATTTCACCTATATCAATAAAGCCAATTCATTGGAAATGACAAAAATGTATTACATTGTAAAACTGCTTATGTAACAAATTCAAAAATCAAGAAAAATATTTTTCCGTTTTTTTTTTTTCTATTCTTGGCTCTGATGGCTGAATTTATGTTTGATGCTGGGGTAAGACCAGCCCCACCATCAAGCAGAGAAATTGCTCAGTACTCTAGAAATCTGGGTAGACTATCAACCAATGGAAATCTCTAGGCATGGGAAAAAAATAGGAGAAAAACAAAGAAAAATGAACAGGGATAGAGTGTCTAGAAATTGGTGATGCCAACCATTAGGGAAGAGAGACACAGCTTTATCTTCTTTTCACTATGCTTTACCTCCACTCCTATTCTGACATAATACTGATAAAACTAAGGCAAATAATTCCCATCCCTTCTGCTGAATGAAAGCACTGACAGATATTGAAATATAGCATCGACCAATTTTAATAGAAACTAAATTATTATAACAGTAATGACTATTTTTGCCAATATTTGTGGAACTACTGTGTGCCAGAAACTGTGCTGAGCACTTTACTAATATCACCTCATTTATCCTAGGCAACCACCTGTGGGCTAGGTCTTATGTGCCCCAGCTTGCAAATGAGAAAACCAGTGATCACGGGAAGTTACTTAACCTGCTCAAGCCTCACACCTGATAAGTGACAAGCCTCTATCTGTCTGGCTTGTAACACTTAACCACTGTTGTCATTTTCTCCAGCCACTAGTCTTAGCTGCTTTGCAACAAAAGTCAAGACATCTATTTTAGGATCTCCTCAGTGTGCAGCACACTCCCTTGCACAACAACTGGCATTCAAAACTAATTGTTATTGAAATAATTATTACTGTTAATAATTATACCTGATTATTACTGATGATAGAATGAAACACAGTCCATTGGAAGATATGGAAATATTAAAACACTGTTTAGTGGAGTTCAGTTTTACTTGTTGACATGACAGAAACATACACATCATGCACACACACACAAAGAGAAAAACTTAAGTTTAATTTATACAATCTTTTCTCTAAATTGACTTGTGAACATAGGACCACTGTCATTTACATTTGAAAATTCCTAAATCTCTATAATACAACATCTAAAGAAGAATATAAAAACAATTGAGCTAAAAATCTGAACAGTCTAATCCATATTGACTTTACTGTCTATAACCTCATCCCTAAATGGATTTGTTATCACAGAGTCATGGTTGCTCTTTGTGAAAATTTTTAATTCTCTAGAATACAGTATTATTTAAAGAAGCAAATGAAAGTAATGAGTCTAAAATAATGACTGATATAGCCGGGGTGAGTTTGGGATTCATCCTAAAATAACATTTAGCTCATTAGCAATAGCAGTCTGATCTCTTCTCCCTACTTAGTGTTACATATGGTATTGGCTGTATTTTCTAAACCCCAGATCAGGGTACATGACATAGCATTGCTAGGGAATATCGAGAACATATGGTTGCCATCATATTAGGGAACAGCCACTGAAGATACTTTGGAGCTGCTATTCTGAAGCACATATGTGTTTCAGAGAATAACCTCTTATTTTCCCAAAGATATAGCCCAAATCTACCAGAAGCCTTTCAGAGCTGAAGTTAATTATATATCCAGGTAGGTGGGCCAGCAAGAAAGCTCAGAAAACAGCTTGATAATACAAGAAATCAACGCTTCAACCATTTTTGGTTTAGAGAAGCCACATCAAACCTTAATGAGAAACCACATGTAGTGGTAAATTCTGGCATTTAATTTTATGATTATTTACAGCCATTCTGGTGCATAGCATATGGCATGGAGTTACCTTTTAAAAGTACCAGAAAGATAAACTAGAAAGCACTAAATACATAGCAATTGAGTTTTATTCCTCTTGATAAAGAGATGAGAGGCACATTTAACCAAATATAGAAAAGGATAAAATGGTGTGAGCTATGAGTAATAATTTATACTTTTGAAACTGCTTGGCATTACACCTTAGGTAAAAAGTGCTTACAAATATTAAGGAAGGAACAGAAGTTCCAAAGTAATTCATTCTTAAATGAATGTCCTGTAGTCTGCCCAAAAGGTTCATTCTTTTAATTCTATAGACATTTGCCATCCTTATATAATGTTACAAATTACATTGTAAAAGCTCTCACCTATTTGGGTTTTAAATTATTTTCCAAAGTCTCATGGTAGACTTTGCCAGTAGAAACAACATTAAGCTTCATTTTTCCTTCCTCCACATGAGTAATGCTGTTGCTCATCCATATCCTTATGTGTAAACGAGCAGATTTGAGTAAATTTACTTCCAAAAGTACTATTATGGTATGTTTCATTACATGAATGAAGAACCATATCACACATGATATGGCTAAAAAAATAAAAAGCAAAAAAAAAAAAAAAAAAAAAAAAAAAAAAAAAAAAAAGAACTTACAAGTACAGGATGCCAGACCAGACCAAGTATTCGCCTTCCTTTCCATACAAAAGTCCACCCAAAAAAAGGGTATTTCAGCACAAAGCACTATAAGCATAAGAACAGAAACAATGGGAGAAGAGGGCAGACAGTTCACACTCTGGGAATTGGAAAGCAGATATAAATATGTTGATGGATAAAACAGTGTAATAATCCACAGCCCAGAATCTACCAAAGGGAGATATAGTACTAATGGCAGCCAGAATGCGGACAGAACTAAACAGTCTCTAGGATAAAATTTGTGCGCCTATGGATAAGAAAGAGAAAGGCTGAAAATACGTTGGTTGGAAGACAGTAGACTGAAAACCAACAACTCCAATAGGTCCCTATTACCACCTCAATCTACAGACATGAAGACTAGCAGGGTGAAGGCAGCCTACTCTTGACTCTCAGGCAAAAATTAACACATAAATCAAAGTTGGCTGGGCGTGGTGGCTCACGCCTGTAATCCCAGCACTTTGGGAGGCCGACACGGGTGGATCACCTGATGTCAGGAGTTCGAGACCAGCCTGACCAACACAGAGAAACCCCATCTCTACTAAAAATACAAAATTAGCCAGCTTGGTGCCACATGCCTGTAATCTCAGCTACTGAGGAGGCTGAGGCAGGAGAATCACTTGAACCTGGGAGACAAAGGTTGAGGAGAGGCGAGATGGTGCCACTGCACTCCAGCCTGGGCAACAAAAGTGGAACTCCATCTCAAAAAACAAATAAATAAATAAATACAAAATAAAAGCTAAAAGAACGGTTCTTACGTTTTTAAAAATACTGGAGCCAGCCACGTACTTCTGGATGTTGGCATCTGAGAGCTTACAAAAATATTCACCTCTGTTACTGTAACTGGCTATGAATTTAAGGCAAAGGAAAAAATAATATAGAATTGGAGAATCAACATTAAAAAAATACAAGATTTTCATTCGTTATTATTTGAAAAAGTGTTCAAACCCTTGCAGACATTTAGTGCCCATTATGCTTATGCCCAAATGCCTTATGTAGCTAGGAAGTAGACATTAAACAGGCACTGGCTGGGTCACTATTTTTCTATCTGTTTACTTGAAATGGTCCATTAGAAATGCCTTTCTTCTAAGCCACTTGTAGAAACTGAAAATAGGGCTTGAAAGGAACCTAGTTAAAGCTAAAGTCCACAGCATGGGACAGCTGGATATACATATAAGTGCCATGTTATCTTTTGAAGTCCCCAGCTAGATAGAAACAGTTAATGGCAGGCAGCCAAGCATCAAAGGAAAATATGCCCCATGTGCCCTCTGCCTAGATGTCAGTAAATGAGTGCTTCAGAGATCCAAGTAGATTTTCAAGGTGGGCTATTTTTATTTTGCTTCACAGAGGTCTTTAAGGAAAAGCATCTCACAGTAGATAGCTGTATCTACTTTCCTGCCATTCCCACCTTCATTCTCATCATCCCCTTTGCTAACCCAGCATGTCTAGCACTGAGTTTTAACTCAAAATCAAATAACATTGAAATAAAGGTTGTCAACATATAATGGCTAAAGCAAACTATCAGACACTTCAAGATCTAAGATCCACCCATTTCCTAAGAAATTCTATAGTTGATTTGCTCCAGAATTCGTTAACCTATGGTTCTCATCCTGGTTTTACAGTGGAATCATCAATGCCCTGGTCTCACTTTAGATCTACATCAGAATACCTAAGGAAAAGCCAGTAATCTCCTCATACACGTTCTCCAGGTATTTCTAATGTGTATCCAAAGTCCAGAACCATTGAATCTGCCTCTAGCTATGAAATCATTGCAGATTATTTGAATGAGGAGCTACAGACATTGATACAGCACATGAGTGTATTCAAGTATTTCAGAAGCATATAACAATTCCAGATAGCCACTCAAGAAAAATAAAGAGACTATTCTGCATCATGAAATACTGTAGTTATAAAAGTCTCAGAAGGACAAAGATTATGAAATGAGAGCTGAGTCACCACAGAACCCCAATTTTCCTTCAACAAATAACCCTTCATCCATTATCAACTAGCAAACTTCAAATCGACTTAACTACCCACTTCAGACCTATGATGGAGTGACCACGTGACACTAGTCTAGCCATTTTCTCTCCCTGGCCATAATAATTGTTCAAGGATGATCAAAAGACCATATCAGAGCAAATAAGACCAACTCTTAACCTAAGGAAGGTGTTCTTTCTCATGAGAATTAAATCTGAAACAATTAAGTTAGTAGAGGGCATACTTTTAACACAACAGACTACTTATCTGAGAATAACTCCAATGGAGGGAAGAGTAGCTGAGAGACTTTGGAAGAGAAACCAGGGCCAATCAGGATCATCTGGATCCCTGCAGCCAACAGAGACTGAAGCTAAATCTATAACTGAATATTAAGGTATCAGAGCCAACAAATTATTTTTAATAGGTTTATGACATCTTGGATAATCAAAAAAATCCTATGAAACACACTCTCATCTATACAACAGTTTCTTTCTCCTTCTCTCCTATACTGTTCCCATTACCAGCAGACATATACAACATTATTTATAGAGTCCAGTATTCACATTCACAGGCATAAAATTACAAACCAACTAATTCATTCTCCATTCTCAAAAGCCCTTTAGTCCCATCTAGCTCCATGATAGATAGGTCTAGAAGGAATACTTCCATATTATTGCAGAAAGAAAAATCTTGATTGGAAGGGAATTCAGATCTGATTGTCTTAACCAGTGGTTCTTATCATCAAAGATATCAAGACACAGATACACAATAAAGGCAAATACAAAGAAAAACACACATAGTGTTATCACAGTAAAACTACTGGAACACAAAGACAAGGAGAAAATCTTCAAAGAAGCCAGAATGAAATGCACATTATCTGAAAGGAAATCCTAATAAGATTTACAGCTAACATCTCAAAAATAATAATGAAAATCAGAAGACAATTGAATAACATCTTCAAAATGATGTGGTAAATTGCAATATAGATGAACTAGAAACAAAAAATGTGTGTATGTGTGTGTAATGAAGCAGTTTGAAAATCTTTATTAGCATAACACCAAAGAGGGAAACCATGAAATAAAGAATAAATATGACTATCTAAAAAGTGTATATTTACAAATTTCTATGTTAGAATACATGCTATAAAAATATGGAAGGTATTATCTTTAATATATCAATAGTCTTTACAAATCAATTTTTTAAAGGCAAATACCTGAGATTAAAACAAGCACAGGATATATATATAATTCACAAATAAACAAACGTAAATGTCTAATAAACATGGCAAATACTTAATCTCATATAGTGTAAGTAAAAATTAAACCAAAATGCTGTAGAATATTATAGATATAAAATGGTCAGTGTTTAAAATAAATTTAACACTCACATTTTTTAAAAGATGCTGATAATTAGGTCCCTCACATGAATATTAGGAGTGTAAGTCTGTATAGTATTTGTTGAGGGCAATTGGGAAGCGTATATGAAAAATAAAATGTTTAAAGACCTGTCCTCTGGTTCATTAATTATATTTGAAAAAGGAATTGTTAGTCAATATCAAAAAGGTGAATGAAGATTTAGTGATAAAGTTTGTGAAGCACTATCTATACAAGTCAAAATTTAGAAATGACCTGAATTTTCTATAATAGAAGAATTGTCAAAATATTAAAATACAGTCTATGAGGTAGTCACAGGGAGGAGGATTACTTAAGCCCAGGAGGTCGAGGCTGCAGTGATCTGTGATTGTGCCACTATACTCCAGCCCAGAAAACAGAGACAGATCCTGTCTCAAATGAAAAAATAATTACAAACAAGTAAGCATAGTATTATTCCAGTTTTGTAGAAGACTATATCACATTTTATAGAACAACATAAATTATAAATATGTTGTCTCTTGGATTCCATTAAATGCCTCTCCAGATTTGCTCAACCCCATTGACTTCTGTAGTTTAACAAAGTATCCCAGATAGACACTGAGTTACCCAAATTGAATGAGTTTGATGATGAAGCCTTTGGGTGCATCTAGCCAGGGGACATACTGGGAAATGGAAGAGTCTTTGCTGATTCTTAGATCACATTCCAAAAGTCCTATTTACATATCTAGGAAGTGCCACAGTGTGAATCTTGAGTTTTCAAAGAGTGAAGAGGTGAGTCTATGTGTTCTTGTCTTACATCTTACTCTTCCTTTTTGTTGGTAACTATGATGAAGAAAAATAGCACCTGGACTTCGAATGATTAAAAGATTACCCTGGAATTCAGCACCATTGCCAATTCATGCAATGAATCCTTGAAAACAGTTTGAAAGCATCATCTGTGTCTATGCCCTAAGCAGACTGAATCCATGGCTGCCCACAGTCATCATCTAAAATGCTCTCTTCAATGTTCCTTGAAAGCAAATCCTTTTGAGCTTTCCCTTTCTTAAACACAATCCTCCTCCGTCCCACCTCAAACCTAGATGGTATTAAATGTTGTTGAAAGTAATAGTGAAGGCTGACACTGAGACAACAGAGACAAGATTAAAGATCCCTTAATCAGATGTCTCAGAAGGTAGGCGAATTTACTCAAATTCTGACCATGCAAATGTTGACTTTAGCATGCTTTTAGAAAAATCCAGTTAAATCCATACCAACATTCTGATTCAGAGAATCAAAGTCAAACATTATTATCTTTTATAATAAGTTTCTGTTGCCAAGACACAAATTCCCTTTTTGTGATCTCAGCAGTGGAGATAAAAAAATTTTTTTAAGAAACTTCATATGTATATTTTTACAAAGTGCGGCTGAAATTAGTTATATGAAAATACTAAGCTGGGAAACTTTTTTTAGAATCTTAAAACTGGTAAGAATCCCAAAATATGTGAGTCATAAGTCTGTATATTGTCCAAGAATCAAGACTTTTCAATCATGATAAAAATCATGTATGTTAAAGGAGAGTAAACAAAGATCTGCCTTATATACTCAAATGACATTAAAAATAAACATTTAATAAGTCTATTTGTCTTATCTCCACAGAGGATTCTAAGTTCCCAGAGAACAGAAGATTTTAAGTTCCCAGAGAATAGTGGATGTTCCCAGAGAACAGTAGTGTCTGTTCATTTATTACAGTTCTTTAACCGTCTTGAATAGTATCTATACAGTAATTTTTTAATTGACAATTTTGCATTGAAAATTCTCTTTGCTGCTAAATTTGCCTCTGAGATTTCTTCCTAGTAAATTCTTCCCTCATACACATGACTAACCCGGAAGCAGCCATGTTAGTGACTTCACACACTTCAGGACTGGGCAGGTAACCCAAATAACCCAGTAAATACCTCCCATCGAATCTTAGGACTTGAAAGAGAACAGATTGCAGATAACGTCTACCTTGGTAACTGAAGGTTTAGGATAGGGAACCAGGGAACTGTCAACAACCATGAAGAGAAAGAGCAATGTTCAATGTTCAGTAAAGGCATGATATAACCTGCAGAGGGAAGCTGGAATGGGGAAGCAAAGGGAATCTAATGGCATTTTAGTCTTTTGCTGAGCCCAGCTGCAGCCTTGCCATTCTTGCAGTTATGTGGTATCAATAAAGTCCTTCTTCGGCTTCAGCCACTTCATGTCAAGATTCTGTCACGTGTATCTGAAAGATTTCTGACTAATTCACCATTTTTTCCTGTAAATCCTCTTTACTTAGTCTTTTCTTGCTCTTCTTTATTTCCAAATTCAAGTTGTATCTCTCTTGAGACAATCGATTTATATTTTGTTAAACAGTAAACCAAAAGAATCCAGATCAGATATCATACAATTTTATGTTCAGAAGTATATGTTTATTAAACTTATGTTGTAGCATAAAGAGTCACTCAAAAAGCCTTCAGTTAAGATTTAAAGATGTTTTCATAACACATGTAACACAACAGTAATCACTGAATACTTGTTCTCAACTGAGTCAATTACCTTTCTTATTAAATTCAATATGAATTTTCATTTGGTAAGTTTTGATTTTCTTTTCAACCACAATCTGCAACATTTGTCTAGTACTTAAAATTTTACAATGCCTTTCCCATTTGCTGTATTTGAGGCTCTCAACAAGCATATGAAATGTAGAATTGTAGAATAGTTATTATTTACATTTTTGTACTTCTCCTTATAGGCTAACTGCTACAATTCATAACTCCAAAAGTTCCGTGACTCAAAACAATAGAAGTCTGGTTTTTGCTGATGTGTAGTCTGCAAAATCCAGGCAGCTCTCACATGACCTTGTGATGTCACCATCTTCAATACCAATATAGCAAGAGAGAAGAACAGCGGAAGGTACATCAGATACCCAACCTCCACATTCCGTTGGCCAGAAATCGTCACGTGGCCTTGGCTAAGCTGCAGGGAAGGGTAATGTAGTTGAACAGCAGCTTCCCAGTAACAAATTCACATTATGGAAGAAAGCATGGGTTTAAGCTTCCGTTTCTGTCATAATTTTATAAGGGAGGACATTGACAATCACAAAGAGCGAGAACAGCAACAGAGCAGTTACTCTAATCCAGGTCTTTCACGTTTTAGGTGATTTCCACTCACAGTGGAATGCATGTAAAGTTGACACTGAGTTACCCATACTGCTTTCCTTCTCACTCCATTCATTTAGCTTTTCTTCGGAGACCCTTAAAAACAATCTCAGTTAGTTTAGTACTTATTTTTCTGATCTTCTTTCTTTCTCACTCTTGTCTCACCCCACCACATTCGCCATACTATCTCTGCTTTTGCATTTATTATGTATCTATCTGTAATGTATTTCACAAAGATCTATATTCCCTAGTGGAACATGAGCACTTCAAAAGCAATCTTACTGCTTTAGGTATCTTGTACACAAAAGGTGATTAGTAAATGTTTTGTGATTGAGGAAACACTTTCTTCACATCTGAGTTTGTTCAACACCTTGATCTCTGTCTTATAGATTAGATTACATTTTTCCTCCATTAATAGGGAAGATCAAAACCAGGCAGCCAGAGCATACATTTCAGACATAAAAATGTAAGTTTGCATTCTTCTATATTTATCCCACTTTATTATCATTCTTGTTCAGTAGTAGGAATAGTTCCCCTTTTAAAAACGTTGTTTAATCCCACCATTCAGCAGCCTTGAGAGTCGAGGTGCCTGTATTAGCTCTGAATTGACGCCTAGATGAGCTTTAAATCTTTGTGTTTTTTGACACCGTGCTGAGACAAACTCTTTGATTCAAGAAAACTGCATACTCCATGGAATAAAACTGCAGCAATTAATCAAATATTTAATTATACTGCAACAGTACACAGTTATCAAGCTTTTAACTAACAATAGTAAAGAGTCCCCAGTGACATACCAACAGAAGACACTAAGACACAAAAGGCAGTTAAAACTTCAGTACTTGCCGTCTCGATGGAAAACACACAAGTGTTTAGAATGGATCCACACCAAAAGCCTAAGAATTTGACAGTCAAGCCTTTGAGACCAGTCCCTTCCCTTGGAGATCGCTTATTCCAGAGGTTCCTAATTACTGGTCCAGATTGATCTGGAAAATTTTTACTGTTTGCGTACCCTGAAGCAAAGTTCCTCTTTCCCTTTTCCCTCATCTCCTTTCTCACCCATGGAGTTGTGGTCAAAAATCTAGATAGCATAATCCTGACAGTTTGCAGAGCAATGTCTTGAAAAGCATGCAACACCAACAAAACCATCAGAAACAATCTCAGCACCCTATTTTTGGCTAATTGTAAATTAATTCAGAATCTAGAAAAGGCTGGAAACAGATATTCTTTAGCCTGGAGTTCATATAATTCCATTTCTCCCTCAGTAACATTGAGATGAGTTTACAAAACCCTTCATACCAGTGTGAGTATGGGGAGAAACAAAAGTAATAAGAGAACAGAGAGTCCCACTCTGCAACAAAAATTTGCCTACACACCACACTCTGGGATGGGAAACAATTGGTCTATCCATCATAACTCTTTCTCACACATACAGCCCACACCCACTTTTCCAGATCACAAAAAAATTATTTCTGTTTCCCAATAAGTGTGTCAAGAGCTGTCTATCAATGACAAAGTTCAGATTTAAGGTGAAGGCTGAACTCTCATGAGGTCAAAACTGAAAAACTCTGTGGTGGTTGACTTATTTTTATGTTATATTTATGGAGTTGAAAAGGGGCATTAACTGGGTTCCTACTACATGCATGATGGTGTCAGAATTCTTATGAAAGATAAAAATAGAATCAAACTTCACTCCTTGCTTTTTAATCTATAAGGAGAAGGAAGAAATATAAACATCCTTAAATACCTTTGATAACTCTTCATTTTGTATATAAAGTCCAAACTCCTTAGCACAGTATGATGGAGTGAATTATCATTTCAATATTTTGCTCATTTCTATTAAAAAAAAGTAATGCATCCACACCCTTAGCCATCTAATTCTGCAGTGCCACCAGGTAGAATGAGAAAAATGCACCATGCTTCACTCAACTTGGTCATGCAGCTTGCTTTGAGCAGAGGAATGTGGATAGAAAAGAGAGTGTGACCTTTCTAAATAGAGAGTGAAGAGGCATTGCTTGTACCCTGAAGCTTAAGCACCTCTCATGTAAACAACACAACCCACATGTTGGCTCTTCCTTTATCTTGGGTCTGGGATTGAGAAGGCACACATAACCAAGTCAAAATGAGGCAAGTCAAACCAAGTTAAGCCCAGCAAGGGCCAGCAAAAGCCTGTGTACTTTATATAACATGAGCAATAAATAAATATCTCTTGTAGTAAGTCACTGTAACTTTGTGGTTGCTTATTGCTGCAGCAAAAGTTAACTAATACATATAGTGTCAAAAAATTCACAGTCCATCCCCAGAATACTTCTCAGTTGCACCTGACACCCTTCCGCCCTCTACAAACTATGTTTCTGCCGAATGTGCTATTTCCTAAATGTACCCTGTGCCTTTCCTCCTCTATGGCTTTGCTCATATAGATCCCCTGGTCTAGAATATACATGTTCTAGTGGCAATAGCAGAAGCTTTGGAGTCTAATAAGCCAGGTTTTGAAATCAAGACCATCCCTCTATTAACTGTGAAGTACTGTACAGATTACTGAACCTCTCAGTTCTCAATATCTCTGTCTGTATGAATTTAGGGGAGAGAATGAAAAAAAGCATAGACTACAAAATCAGACCAATTCATATTCTCTGCTATTATTTTGAGCCATTACTTTGAACCTCAGTCTCACAATTTGTAAAATCATGCTCATGGAGTTGTTAGGATGATTAAGTGGCATGAAGTTGGGAGATCAACTAGCACAGCACTTGAAACTCAGAAGATTCTAATTAAATCATTCTTGATGGAAAACTTAAATAAGTAATAAAGTAACAATCCAACAGAATAAAAGATATCATAAAGCAGTTTAAAAATAATTTGTAGATTAATAGATATGCATTTTCAAATTGTGCTTCATAGAACATTAGTTTTGCTCAAGATATTAAGTTTCTTGAGAAAAGTATTCTATGGTTAAATAAGTTTAGAAAACCTTGCATAAAATATCTTCCTTTAGAGATTTATAAATATACATTAACAATTAAAGGTTTTGAGAAGCCATGTGATAAAGAATCCTTTTTCAATTAATTCAGTACTTCGAAAATTACTTGATCATTCCAACCTCCCCCTCATATCAAGACACCTATTACCATCTTCTGGGCTCCAATATTTTTTAGAACATGATTTGTGTCTTCGGCTTCTTGGGCTACCATAACAAAATACCATAGACTGGGTGGATTAACCACCAGCAATTTATTTTCTCACAGTTTTGGAGGCTGGAAGTTCAAAAGTAAGTTGCCAGTGAGGTCAGTTTCTGGTGAGGGCTCTTTTCCTGACTTCCAGATGGCTGTCTTTTCACTATGTCCCTACTTGGTGAGAAAGAAAGATCTTTCTCTCTCTTCCTCTCTTCTTTTTCTTCTTCTTCTTCTTTTTTTTTTTTCTGAGGGAGTCTTGCCCCGTCTCCCAGGCTGGTCTGTAGTGGTGCATCTTAGCTCACTGCAACCTCCACCTCCCAGGTTCAAGGGATTCTCCTGCCTCAGTCTCCTGAGTAGCTGGGATTACAGGTGCATGCCACCATGCCCAGCTGTTTTTTTGTATTTTCAGTAGACACAAGGTTTCACTGTGTTAGCCAGGATGATCTCAATCTCCTGATCTTGTGATTTGCCTGCCTCGGCCTTCCAAAGTACTGCGGTTACAGGTGTGAGTCACCATGTCTGGCCTTCTCTTCCTTTTCTTATAAGGCCACAAATCCTACAAGAGTAAGACCTCGCCCTTAGGATCTAATTTAACCCTAATTAACTCCTAAAAGTCCTGTCTCCATTTACAGTCACCTTGGCCATTAGGGCTTCAATATCTGAGTTTGTAGGGGTGGACAGAGGGGGATGCAATTCAATTTATAGCAGTTTTGGAAATGCTGGTAAAACATGGAGTATCATAGAGGTTTAGTAGGATGAATTCAGCCTATGTTGGTGGAAACAGGGACTTCTTTACTGAGAAAGTAGGATTTAAATTAGTCTGGGCCCAAGGGGGAATTTAGCAAGTTATTTGAGGTATCTGCAAAATGGTCTGTTTTAAGCTGATGCCCTCATCAAATTTCAGGAGTATGAGTAATTTACTGATCCAGGAATAGTGGATAGGATAAGACTACTTCATGGCTAAAACCTCCGACTTTAAAAATCAGATGTGTTTATTCACATCTCTGCCTGTGTATCTCTTTCTATCAACTTCCAACATTGCCCTACTAAGACATTTAGGAAGAAAGATTTATACCATGATAATTGTTTTGGAGGCTAACAATACAGAAAGAGAAAGAAATGGAAAGTAAATTTTATTCTAACCTTTTGGACTCAAACCAACTGCCTGACAAGAAACCTTCTGTTTAGAGGGCATGAATCTGGGAAAATAGTCGCATAGATGAACTTGAATAGGGCAGATAACTCAGCTCTATGGATTAAGGCCCAAGTACTAAGGCAACTAGGATCATCGGTACTCTACCTCTATAAATAGTTAACTTGATTAACTCTAATGCTTTCTTTCTTCACACATCATGGTGTAGAGATAAAGCAGGAACTGGAATTAATTATATCACAAACCTATTGCATCTCATTGGTGCTAGATCTCTGTTTTTTTCAAGCTATCCATTTTTTTTTTAATAATGAGAAGAAGGTTGTTTGTTTTAACAAGGTACTAGAATGTTAGGAGAACATTCTAGCACAAATTAATGTGCTATGAACATATATATGATTGAAAATGCAAATATTCACAGAAACAAGCATGGTAAATGCAAATGAATGAAACTGGTCAAAAGCACAAATGGTAGGGAGTGGTGGGAATTGGAGCAAACTGGGGAATATATGCTTCATCTAAAGGACCCTTCCTACTCCAGAATTCTAGCCAATATTACCTGGTAAATATGTCAACTTAGTGCTGCCACATCTTGATTTTTCAAGTAAAGCTTGAAATCTGGATTTTTATATCCAATTTTCCAACTTTTAAATGTTTGCAATCAATTAGACATTTTTAGACTCTCTCTATACAGATATAAACATAGTCCTGCTCTTGACACCTATATATATACATATGTACACCCATTTTCAGGACAAGTCCAGCCCACAGGTCACCACTTTTTAACCTGTGGCATAAGCAATAAATACATACTAAATGAAGACATCAAAACTATCCTAGAATACACTGTTTCTTCTCCCAGTTGAGAAATACATCAGTCCTGGTATTTTCAGACCAGCAGCTGTGATTGTCGGAATGGTACAGGGTTGGTTTTCATCTTTGTTCTATAAAGAGAATTGGCCACTAAGATTTATGGAAATGACTGAAAGAAGTCACCATCAAATGTCATTTCTTCTCTGTTATACAAATACTTCATAAATATCCCTAGTTAAGATGTCATTATAGATGAAATAGGTGTGGACTTTCACCACCCAACTAAATGTCAAATTAGAAACATTACTATCCTTTCTATACTTATGATGAATATTACTTCAAGATGATGACATTGTCATGCATAAACAGTTACACATATAATGTTATGTCATTAAGATTTAATTGCAAGATGCAGTACATATAAAACCGATACCTCAAATGGCTAACATGGTTTTTGTTTGTGCATTTTTTTCTCCAGGATGGATAACTATCACTCTCAGGAGAGCTATCTCAAGAGGAAAGAAGAAAGCTGATGTCAAATTTCAGAGGATTTGTGAAATTCTCATTTTTCTACGAAAAGCTGTGTTTCTTGCATTCCTTTCCCAATTCTATCCCTCACCTGCCTTTCACCCAAAGATAAAACAAGATTCAAGACATTGACAAAGTATGTTCTGCTCATTTCTCAAAGAATCAACTTTTGGACCATCTTCCCATCCCTCTTCACTAGGAAGGTAGGAATCCTTTCCTCCCCTGCCAGTTGTATGAACCTCACCCATATCCTAGGTTCCCCACCCACTAAAGACATCCACTTAGCCAAGAGACTTGCCCCAGGCTAAATAATTACACTTTTTACCCCCATAATTGAAGTGGGATCTAAGAAACAGTCTGAGTTTTTCTTTTAAATAGAGGAGAAGTGAAATAGGCACCTATGATGCGACTACCTTCCACTTAAGGTACTAATATTTCTTAAATACTGAGAAACAGCAAAGAGTAATGCAGAGAGAAGGAGAAATCCTTTGAGATAGGGAGAACGTTCTGCGAACTGCTGTTCATGTTGCTAAATGCATCCTACTGCCTGTCAGCATTCATGCTGCTGGGCCCCTTGTGACAACTCTTTACTAACCTTACAGCAAATACTCCCTCTCTTCCTTTCATAAGCCAGTTCAAATCTGCTATTAGGAACTGAGGAATACAACAGCAATTCTCTTTTGCAATCCTTACCAAGTTCAATCCAAGACATTATATGATATAAAAACTAAACAACCTTTTTACCTTAAAACGGCTGACTGGAAAACGAAACTCATGGTGTACCATGAGAGATGTCATTCCAAATTTAGTCAAAGTTTTATGGAGAAAGTAAGAAGAAACATGACTGACGAGTCTTTAATTGAAATGGGGACTTCCTTAGGTAGAGCACAGTCCATACAAACATAGAGCTGCCTCCTTTTCTTTTTCCAGAGAAGTGAGAGACCATAGCAAAAATGCTGGCAGAATGGTTGGACCCACCTTCAACTGGGTCAACTGAAATGCAAAACAAAGTAGTAAAGCAGAATTCCTTCCATTTAAGGCCATTGTTGCTACTGAGTACCAAAATCTGATGGCAAAACCTTGCTGCGATTTATTCCGCAGAAGAGGGTCCCTGCCTGGTTCTCTTTTCTGGGCCTCAACCCCACCCCCACCTCCGCCATAGCTTTATAGTTTTACTTTTAATTTCACCCAGCTCAACTCTTAGCTGTATAATGACTTTAACTGTTCAATATTTAATGAACCAATTAATTAAATAACATTTATTATGCTGTAGGACACTGGTTCTCATATTTTAGTGTGCAACAGAATTACCAGGGGAGCTTGTTAAAAACTCCAAGCACCCACCAACCCAGAGACTCTGATTCAGTGCATCTGAAGTGTGGAGCAGGGATTTTATTTTTAACAGTCATTCCTGCTGTATCTCATTTTGGTGATCAGTTGACAACATTCTGGGACGCACTACTCTAGAAATATAGAATTATAAGACTACACGCTCTGGAGGTGGTAAAGAAAGCTGGCAAGCGGTTACAAATTCCTGGCTTGTTACTAACTAGCTGTGTGTTTTGGGGCAAGTTATTAAATGCCCCAAGACTCAGTTTTCTTATCTGTAAAAAGAGAAAAATAATATTATCTAAGTCATGGGGTTGTTGTGGACATTAACTGAGATAATATAGGTAATGTTCACATTTCAACCTACCCTGCTTAGGAATCTGGTGAATTCTAGATGCCTCCTGCTCCATCAACCAGCAGTTCAAGAGCAACTGGGGAAAAGGGTCAGGCTCTGCTAAAAGAACCATGGAAAATTCCAGAAAAGCACATGTGCATCCCAATTTATCCGGGGACTGGGGAAGGAAGGGGCAGTAGAGTAAGCTAAAATGGTGTAATGAGTGAGAGATGTTCAGTACCTCCGTTGTCACCTCAGGGGATGAGACACAGTACCATGTGAAAGTAAACAAAGATGATCGCTGCTACCAAGGTAACCCCAAGAAAATCCCTTTGGGATGAGTGATACTTTCCCACCTAAATGATTCTGTACCTGGAACCATTTGCAGTGTATATACCCAGATTTTACAGTCCAATTTTTAGAAAAAAATGGGTAGCTGGTGGCCGCTGACCTTTGCCGGCCCAGGGTGACCACCTTAAATCAAGAGCTTGCTATAACACAGCTGAGCTTAGCGATTTTAATGAGAAATCTAGTCCTGCTGGATTACTGTTCCTGGGACACATCTTGTCAGCAATTCCTCAGGAAATTATTCAACCATCCCCAATTGCAAAGAAACAGATGGCGTGCTGGAAAAAAAAAATACTCTGAAGTGTATGCGCTGGTAAAAAGCAAATTTAAGGACACAAAGGCCAACAATGAAACAAATACTAAAAGTGCTTTTTCCCCCAGAAAAAATGGTCTTGCAGATATTTTTGTTTTCCCTCCCCTTTTAAACTGTGAACTGTACCAGTCATCAGCTTGAATACGCAATGGAGAGGTTTGTTTGACATTTCAGTACCATTTAACAGAGACAGCTTGTTTTAATAATACAGAATAATACTGATCAAACGTTCTCATGGAAGATCAAGTTTTAAAATTTGTATTAATGCCCTGCTTTCTTTCCTCTAATATCCTTTAACCAAAACTCTTGGATCACACTTTATTATGCCAACTGCCCATTAAGAAATGCTGAATTATTATTAAAAATTATCATGACACCTGAAAAAATAGCAGTGTAACCCTCATGAATATTAAATCTTTTCATAATGATCAGTGTTATTACCATGAATACTAAATGTTATGAATTCATTGCAAATTCGTAATGCTTAGTGTGAAAACTTGGCCTGTAACCAGAAAGTCTGAATTATATTTGGCAAATGTTTGAATCAAGTTTAGTTATAAAACCAGGAAAAGAAAAATGGATAAAATATTTGATCTTCAGTCTCAGAGGCCAGTGGGTCCTACGACTCTTGCAAAAGGAATGCCAGTTGTAATTTTCAAATATTTCATGTCAATGTTTAAATCTTTTCCAGAATTCCCATTCCTACTTAATTATATCCCACTGAAGAAGAGCTAGAGCAGTATTAGGAATGAGAGACTAGCACATTCAGCTATTAGTCTGTGGCAGTACTTACGTGGCATTAACTTTCAGAGATTGGTACTACAGCATAGCATGGAAGTGATTATGACCCTAGAAGAAATGTACAAAAAGTAATCATGACAGAGTCTGCGGTTATTTCAAACAAAGCCAACTTTTAGTCCTTATGTCTCGCCCTGAAGCAAGCATCAACAAGTTTTGCTTCAATAACTGAAATGCACAGCTACACAAAAACAAATATAAAGAGTGCTTGTTATGATTAACTGATCACAAACTTTGGCCATGTGTTTTTATACTCACATGACGTTCAGGCAAATAAAACTGAATGATTGATTCTCAAGACATTCCAAGAGCAGAGTAACAAACAGAGGCTCTGGCAAATGGATCTTAATGGACATCTGATGAGAAAGTGGATCTCCCTCAGAGGGGCTCTTGCTGAAAAACTGTTGGACAGTTTACAACAAACTGAAAACCTACATTTCATGAGCATCCCTTAATGGAATCCCATACAGCTCTCTTTAATGAGTAGGTCTCCCCATTCATGTTGTGTGATCAAAAATCATAACAGTCAGACATTTGAGTTTGCATTCACGCAAAGGAGCTCAAATTAAAATTCTTTCCTTGAAAAATATGTTTCAAAAATCCATAGATATCCAAGATGTTTAGCACCCTTCAGGGATCAAAGCATGTACTATATAGATTTTAAGTACTACAATTTTAGTCTGAATTAGTTTAACTGCCACCTGTAATTTTATTGAAAATATCCTAAAATATCCTTTAAGAATTAGAAAAGGTTGTGATTGATGGACAGATTGGAGCATCTCATAATTTCCTAAAACATTTTCTCACAGTCCTTAGCACTAATTCTTTAAGGTGATGAGGAATAAGAGACAGATGCTAATTTTGCCTCTGGGAATTTCTATGAAGTTATAGGATGGCACTGAAACTGCAAAACAGCAGGATTTAACTAAACAGAACATCAATCAGTAAAGAACAGTACGGTGTGCCTGGAATCCATTCAGAATTTCCTCAGGGCAGATTCCAAGATATTTTTTCCCTCTAAATTTTAAGTCTCATAAGTAATGTCTTAACATTCTTCCAGTAATTTCTTATGTTATATAATCATGGCCAACCAGGTGGCTCCCAGGAGTTACTTAGCTAACAATCCACCAGTAGGAATTATTGGGCTCTTCAGGATAACTACCCTGCATTCTTCTTAAATTTATCCAGATTCCTTTAGCATCCCCTGAATCTCTTTAGTTTCAACAACACTTTGTTGACAGTTTCAGACTGCTTCAGAGTCTGAAAGTCCCAAAGTAGATGTACAGATAAAAATTTTTCTTAAGTTCCCAGAGAAGCATGAATAACATTTCTAAGTTCAAAAATAGCAAATTTAAGGACACAAAGGCCAATGCTGATACAAATACTAAAGGTACTTTACTTACTTATCAAGACTAACAAACTGTGTGAAATTTTAAAGCAGTATCATGGGGAAAGAAAAATTTCAAAATCCCAGTTTACAAAATTCAGATGAAAGAGTATGTTAAAATAAAAAAAGAATTTAATTTTGATTCCTAGGTTTTTCATGTAAAGTGAAAGATTACTTGACTTTTCTGGGTCTCTGCCTTTTTCTGTAAAATGGGGATAAATAATTATGTACCTTGCAGGACTGTCGTGAGAATTAAACAAAAAAAAGATTTGTAAAGCATTTAGCACAATGGCAGATGTGGAAATCTGGCTTAACAAACATTTGTTTTCCCTAGGATTAGAGGGTCCTCTCATAAGTGTTCTTTTTCTATATTTCTATAGAGGGCTGGGTCAGGGACAGCCATTTTTGTTAAGTCTCCTTTTTATGAAGCTCCCCTTGTTAAATGATAGCTTCTCTCCTTCATCAGAAATTGCAGACTGTAAGGAATAGACACTCATTTAAACTAAGCTCAAATAAAGCAGGGAGATTGTAATGATATGGGGAAAGTGCAAGGAAAGGTCTTTGATGACTTAGGAACTCAAATGTCATGTGACCAAAGCAACTGCAAAGCCGGTTCACGTTTCACTGGTTATCACTTCAGCCCATGCATCTTGGGCAGTAATTTCTACCACTTTCGTGAGTGAGACAGAATACTCACAAAATGACTTGAGTGAAATCCCTTTGTTACTCACAGATAGGCAGCAAGGGACAGTAGAAGCCAAAGATTTAAAACAAGCCAATTCTCCAAGGCTCTGCTTCTCTCTTTCTTTCCCGCTGAAGCTAATGGTCTGTCCTCCCTGCTTCTCTCCTCTTGTCTCCTTCTCTTACCTGTGTCACTTTGAGGGCTCTTTATATTAATCAGGAAAGCATGTGGCTGAAAATATACCCTGTCCCAGCCCCATTGCTATATAGGCTATATAATAGTTGCATGTAAGCATGCACCTTCCTATGAGTACACACTCAGAGTCTTTAACATCAGACTTGCAAGACAAACAATATAGCTTGTCTCTGGCAAACTGAGTTCATCTCTAGTCTGATAGGTTGTGACAGGAAGGGGAAACAGAAGCAGCAGCTACTCAGACCCATCCCTTCAGAAAGGCCTATGACTCAGGGCAGTTCCCAAGGAAGAAAGTGTAACTTAGGCATGCAACCCAAAGAGGGTCAACTCAGCTTCTCAATAAGATGTTCTCTTTGGCTTTATTTCTTCTGCATCAAGAGTCTGGAGGCATTAGTAAAGCTGCAGCACAGTGCTATTGGTCAACGGGCATGCATATCTGTCATGTCTCTCAAAAACTAAGATCATGAGCAACTTCAAAAGTCTGGCCCTGAACAACTCAAAGCAGGTTCATGTTGCACTGGTTGCCACTTCAGCCCGTGCATCTTGGGCAGTAATTTCTACCACTTTTGTGAGTGAGGTAGAATACTCACAAAACGGCTTGAGTGAAATCACTTTATTACTCACAAATAGGCAGCCAGGGACCGTAGAAGCCAACGATTTAAGACAAGCCAGTTCTCCAAGGCTCAGGCAAACTTCACGGGTCAGATGGAATCTTGTCTGTGCATTTCCCATACCATACTTCAGCTGAGGGACCCTGAAAATTAGCCCCCTCCGGGTTATACACCCCAGGATTATGTGACACGCTGAGCTACAGTGTTGTAAAATGTCTGTTCTAGGAGGGACAGAAACAGAGGCCAGGATGTTTTCAGCCAATTTCTCTTTATATTAAGATGTTGCATTCCCAGCACATTCTGCAGTTTTTCTTGAGAACTGTATGTGAGAAAGGGGAAGGAAGTGGGTCAGTCCAAGGCTATTCAGGGAACTGTCCCACAACAACCAGGGAAATTCTCAACCATCTCCAAAATTAGAAAATGGTGCTAAGTCTATTGCCTTTCCCATTTCTTCTCTCACCCATTGTAAATATGTCTAGTTACTCACACACACACACACACACACACACATATATATATATATATATATATATATATATATATATATATATATTATACACAGTCACCTCATTGCACAGGTGTACCCACAATTGAGTCTGTAATGAAGCCCTTCTCTTCCTTCCTTAGCCATTCATTTTAAATCCCTTTCTTTCTTTCCAACTACTTTACTTAACATTTCTTCTATTCTTCCTTTATTTTCCAGTTTTTCAGCCCTCAGTTCCATCCAGAAAGAAATTGGGATCTGTATAGAATACTAAAATCAAGTGGTAGCAGCTAAGTTTTCTTGATAAATGTCTAAGGGATATCAGGGATAAAATAGATGTCTAAGGGATAATAGGGATAAAATAAATGTTACCTTGCTTGATTTGTTCTAAATCAAATTTACTATTGGGCTAAGCGCCTTACTAATCAGAGAGTTAACAAATTGAATCTTAGACATACAAATGTTCTTTGTAAAAGTCTATGGGAAATTATGACAAAACTGTTTATGAATTTCAAAATTGTTGGCACCAAAATAAACCCATACGAACTTGTTATAACATGTCTAAGTAGGATTTAGTTTGAAGTACTATGAAGGATAAGACTTTCAAAAGAGACTCTATCAGAGCAACATGAATTCTGCTAAAATTAAAGCAAGAACAAACATCAAATTTCTAAGGAAGCTTGCGTGGAAGAATGGTGAAATTGTTCATGCTTTACAGTTGACAAGGAAAATGCTCCAAAGGAATCAGCAATTTGCAAATGGATATGTCCTTTTAACAAAGGACAAGATAATATTGAAGATAAAGCCCTGAGTGACAAACCATCTACATCTATTTGTGAGGAAAATAAATGCATCTTGTTTGTACCCTAATTGAAGGACCAACAATCAACAGCACAAACAATAGCCAACACCACAAACATTTCAATTGGTTCAGTGTACACAATTCTGACTGGAAAATTAAAGTTGAGCAAAATTTCCACTTGATTGATGCCAAAAACATTGCATCAAGATTAGCTGCATAAAAGAACAGAGCTTTCAACGGAAATTTTAAACAAGTGGGATCAAGATTCTTAACCATTTCTTCAAAGCATTGTAACAGGAGATGAAATGTGGCTTTACTAGTACAATCCTGAAGACAAAGCACAATCAAAACAATGGCTACCAAGAAGTGGAAGTGGTCTAGTCAAGAGCAAAGATCATGGTGAAAGTTTTGTGGGATGCTCAAGGCATTTTGCTTGTTGACTTCCTGGAGGGCCAAAGAACAGTAACATCTGTTTATTATGGAGTATTTTGAGGAAGTTAGCCAAAGATTTAGCAGAAAAATGCCTGGGAAAGCTCCACCAGAGTCTTCCACCGTGACAATGTTCCTGCTCATTCCTCTCATCAAACAAGGACAATTTTGTGAGAGTTTCAGTGAGAAATCATTAGGCATCCACCTTACAGTCCTGATTCGGTAACTTCTCTTTTTGCTTTCCAATCTTAAAAAAAAAATCTGTAAAAGGCACCCATTTTTCTGTAGTTAATAATGTGAAAAAAACTTCAATGACATAGTGAAAATTCCCATGACCCTCGGTTCTTTAGGGATGGACTGATATCACTGCTTCCAAAAGCGTCTCGAATTGATGAAGCCTATGTTGACAAATAAGGTTTACATTTTTGGTTTTTATCTTTTAATTACATTCTCCATGAACCTTTTAAAATCCTCTCATATTTAGGGAGTTCTCTTTCTCTCCAGGGAGTTATTCAGTAGAGCAAGAGGGTATATCCAATCCTTAAACTGGGGAAATAGGTCTCTTTTCTTCAAACCATTATTGCCTTCAAGATGCTTGTTAGCCAAAGTACACACAAACACACACACTCACACATAAATGCATACACACACTCCAGGCTCTCTGAAGACAAGTGTTTCCCCCTGTCTCTTGCTAAGCTTCGGCATGGGGCCTTTTTCCCTGGCTGGATGCAGTGGAGAGATTTTTTTCAAGCATTTATGTGAGCATTCCCACCTGAAGTACCTGGAGGGTAGCCAACCTTGAGTAAGAGTGAGGAAATCCAGCTCTCTCCTTTCAGGGTCAAATCACATCTCTTTTTTCTGGTACTCTGAGGCCTATTCCCATTTAGGCAATCCATTCCCTCAGTGAGTTTAGATTTTCAAAAGCATAAATGTGGTAATTTCCCCCTGAGGGTACAAAATGCCCAACTTCTGGGACTCTCAGCTTAGTTGCTCTGCGGAAGTTAAAAAAAAGAGAGAGAGAGAGAAATAACTCTCATTTATTTTCCAACTTTCTTGTAACTGTGAGAACAAAACAGATGCTAATAATAAGTGCCTTAGCAACTCCCTACAAGTGAAATTTTTTAAATGACTATGTTCTGGGCCTCTTCCCAAGCTGCTGATTACAGAGTCATTCTCCCAGAAGTTGAAGGTGAACATTTTGACCATTTAGCTGGTCTGTAAGGGGTCATGGAAAAAGATATTTCTACTTCTCCAACACTGGCATAGAGTCCCTGGGAAGTGTCTTCAGGCAGCCAGAGTACAGTGGTGACTGCATAGACTTTCTAGTGTGCCCCTCCATTTCTTAATCTATTAAGCAACAATAATACTTCGTATGGCTGTTGTAAGAATTGAGTGTGATAACACTTGAAAGTGTAACTCATACTACGTTGTGCAGGAGTTGACCTAAGAGGGGTATTTAACAGTGTTACAAAGGAAGTTTCTTATGCTGTACAATTGGGAAGCCACTGTCAGCTTCCACTCCAAGAATTATCTTCCTGCAAGAGAGTTTAAAAACACACACCCTTGAATAGCAACAGTAGTAATGAATGTTAATCAGAGAAGAAAAAAAGTAAGGCTAAGGCAAAAGCTAAAGACCACCTAGGTTAGAGAGATGGCCTCCACAGTTTAGCAGTGAAGCTGGCAGCCAGCATTTTTCAAAGAATATCATCCACCTGCCTTCCACCCTCCTCACTGTCTCTCATCAGAGTCCAAGGAGACAATGTCACATATGAAAGTATAGGAGCTCATCTGTTGGGATATTTGGGGCAAAAGTAAACTTTTGTGAGTAAAAACAGATTTGGGAAGCAAAAAAAAAAGTTTCTTTTGTTGTTGTTGTTTTCTTTAAGTGAAGTTCTTGGAGGCTACAGAGAAGAAATGAAGGAAAAGAGATCGCTTATCACATGAAACATGCATGGGCAGGTAGGGCCAAGAATGAGTAGCTAGAAAATATTTGCTAAGCCAACCTAAGTAAAGTTAGAGGGCCTTTCATAGAAGAGTCCAGAGCAAAGGGTAGAATGGAAGATCTGACGCTATAGATAAATGCAGAGCTTTCATTAAGAATAGTGATTCGAATGCTATGGATAAAATACAGCTAATATATCTGGCTTTTTGTTGCTGGGCGTTATTTGAGGCATTTTAATACTTTACTACATTTAATCTCACAATACCCTGTGAAGTACTTCTACTGCTATAGATGGCACAGCTAGGAAGTGGCAGAGCTGGAATCGGAGTGTAAGAGGTCTGACTTCAAAGTCCAAATGCGGACATGGTCCTTATTAGATGCACAGCACACCTTCGGGTATTTTACATGTCATAACTCACTCAATATGCTTAGCCACCCTATTACATAAATGCTATAAAAAACCAATTATGTATCTACAGATATTCATGGGAAAAGTACACTACTCAAAGATTATATTTTGGTCACATATGTAAGTAAAATCTAATAACAGCCACAAATTAGTTGTATGAGCTCTGAAGCATAAAGCAAAAATCCTAAGTCAGACCATATTCTGAGGAAGACCTGGACCAGACCAGCACCAGGGCTTTTGGCTTAATTATGCTTTCTACAGATTATCACCAACTCCTTTATAAAGGTGAATCTGAGACTCAAATCACCACTAAAGAATATTTATTAAGTACTCCATTAGATACAAATTCACTTAATATATATAACATATACATACATATATGTAGATATATATCTATAGATAGATAATAGGTATCCACAGATAGATATAGATCTATAGGTATCTATAGAAAAATATAGATCTATACAAAACACCTGGATCAAGATAGAAATCCAGGTGAGCTGCACATTCTTACAGAATTCAATCTGAGTTCTGAGCACAGTTATAAAACAAAAACAGCAGCAACACATACACATTCACACACAAAAATACCTAGCACAGTATCTAAACCAGGGAGGAGACAAGCAAACTAACATTTATAGAGAGCCTAATTCTGTGTAAAGAACAACTTTAGGCTCTTCATTCTAATGGACTTAAATTGTGACTTACACAAAAGCATATTTATTTAAATCTAAGAAATTTTATTTTAAGGCCATGAGCTGGCTTTCCAGGGGCCAAAAATGGCAAAAAAAAAAAAAAAAAAAAAAAAAACACAAAAAAAACTTCTGAAATTAAGATACTTTAAGAAGAAATAACTCTATGTCGGGTGTAGCTTAAAAGTGGTAGAGAAGAGAGGATGACATGCCTTAATGGGGGAAGTTTTCAGGCATCCCAGCACAAGAAACACGTTGCAAAATTCTTTGACCAGAGTCTCAGAACCACGTGAGCATTATGGTGATAGACTGTAAGAGCCTCAATAGTGTCAGCAGGAGACCAGAGCATTGCTGAGACAGAACTGGGGTATTGTACCTGGACTGGCATGCCCAGACCTTCACATTGTCAAGCGCATGCAGGAAGAAAGAAAAACAAGGATCAGAGAAATAGAGTGATGCTCAGAGAAAGGTCAATGGAAGAACATCTCTGTAGCAGGGCAATGATGTGCCTTGACAGCTCAAAGTTTGGGGTTTTCAGACTCAGATTTCAAAAGGAAATGGCCACCCTTTCAGCTGAGCTGATGGTGAATAATTACATCCTGTCTACACTTCTGCTCAAATTAGATGGTTTTTAAAATACTATGCTGACAGGCAGGTTTCATAGCAATCATAATTCAATATTTTGGTGGAGAATTTTCTCTGAACATCATGACTACTGCACAGGCCTCTCTTTCTTACGTGGCATGGACTCGAAGTGAAGGGAACTAATGTGGAAGTGAGTTATGTGACCTACCAGGTAGGCACATAAAAAATACCTTTGCAGGGTCCCTCATAAAAGTAGGATTTTTTTCTTACCTTTCAGTTCTTAAATAAAGTGAGGGGTCTCTTAAAGAGACAAATGGTCTGAGACTGGCTGCCGTTGGGAGAATCAAGGCAAGGCAGTGAAAGAAGTTGGACATGCTGTAGTCCTAGATCTTGATTTGAATCCTGGCTCTATCGCTGAACTAGCACAGATGTTCTTGGCAAAATGACTTTTCTGGGCTTCTGTTTTCCTTCCTGCTTAACAAGTAAGGTTTTACCTGTTTCGTAAGGTTTTGTGAAGAGTCTAAATCTAAACATATTTGAGTGTGACTTTCGCTGTCTCCAGAAGGTTTACCTGGGGATCACATGGCCAAGCCTGCAACATACATCCTATGAAAACCATGCCTATGAGTTCCAATGTCAATACTGAAACAGGAAGAGATTGCTTTATAAATCATTTGTTTTTCTAAGCATTTGTTCACTTAAGTTTTAAAATTCAATCTTACAATTTTTATAACTTATAATGCTAAAATGTTCTTCCCTATTTTAAAAATAATACAATGCATAAAACCTGTGCGAAAAACTTCATGCATATCTTAGGTCTCATAGGACTAGACACTTGACAAAATCTACTTGTACCTTACAAAACTTCATTTGTGTGGACAACTAGATACTGCTGTCTCTAGATTTTGATCACTGGATTTATTAAGTGATGCATCTGAAACAATTAGATTGGTCACTGGATGTACAATGAATTATATTAATAAATAAATATATAGCATTAATATATAATTAAACATTACTAAGGTACAACAGAAAGGCTTATGTTACATCAGATACTTAGTAATTATGTAAAGTATCTAAGACAGTGCTGGCATAAAGTGAACACTTAGAAAATGATAGCTGGCATCAATGAGTGTCCTGTAGAAATTCACAGTCAAAACTAAGTGCTGGTCTGCTCACTTGGAACATGCTTTGCCTTTTGAAAATAGCAGCAGCCTACATCCTGAAAGAAATTTATCTTATTTTAATGTGAGAGTATTTAACTTTTAAAGGGCTATTAGAAGATCCACTATATTAATTGTGCACATTTTGGAGTCCTTAATTATCATTTTAGGCAAGTTTGCTGTTTCTCAGCATTTTGAAGGCTCAGTCATATATACTAGTACATTTTCTTTGTCTTGCAATCTACTAAAAATACCAGAATCTGTTATTTTGTTATTAAAAACATCACTCCACCTCTGACCACCTATTTTTGCTATGCAACATACATCATAATTGTCAGCTGTTGCTTTTCTGAGTGCATCAATTGAATAGAATTTGTGACTACAAATGTCTAAATCACAATCCACCACCTTTCACATGTGACAAATCTCTTGTCGCTCTCAATCAAAAGTTGTATCCTTCTTCCTCTTCTATGGTAATACTTGGTAGCCTGATGCTACATGAAACCTACATATCTATTAACTCTTGCATTGTATTCATCTTGCTAGGGTATTGATAGCCTCTAATTCTTCTGCACTTACTGTCCAGAAAATTTCTTAGATAAAATAGTAATGGGGCCTTACATCTCAATATGGCATCAGTGTTTATCTTTTCTCTCTTTTAGGACACTGCCATACTGATACTAAAGGAGCAGATGGATTTAACCCCACAGCAACAAAGAGAATGAGAGTGGAATCATCTGTAATCAAGAAATTTCGTAAAATTTTTATAAAATACAAAAACAGGTAGATGAGTCTGAAGACTGTGGGAGAAAGACAGAGAAAGCCATAACCAAGCACACTAATAAAGGGGATTGCAATCAGTAAGAGAACAAATCTGATGAAGGACAAATTCAGTGCATAGGCTTGAAAAAAGAAGGTTTAATTCAAAACCTATAGATGGAAAAGTCATCACTCTTCCTATCATCTACCCATGCAGAGTACTGTAAAGTGAGATATATGTATTGTTTCCCTGGGGGGTGGGAAAGGAGTGTCCTCTAGATATGTTGAATAAATTAGCTGTGAAGAAGTAGGGCAGTCAGTGAGAGAATGAACACCAGAGAGCGAATCTCTTATCATTCTGGCAATTTAGGAGTCCCAATGCATAATCCTCGGTTTCCTATCCTCTCCTCCATAGTTGATTCCTTCCCCTTCAACAAGTCATATTCACATACACAGAGATTATGGTCAGTGTTTTAACGCCACCAATCATGAGATTTAAGAACAAGGGGAAACATGCAATAAAGGCAACAGACAAAAGTGACTGAAGATAAAATAGAGGTAAAAAGGGAGAGGGTGTGAGAGAACCAAAATATCTCTAATTGATCTTCCAAGAGAAAGTTGAGAGGATATAACAACAATAAGCCACGAAGAGGGCATCATGAAAAAAGTACAAAGACGGTTGGGCGCAGTGGCTCACGCCTGTAATCCCAGCACTTTGAGGGGCTCAGGCAAACGGATCACGAGGTCAAGAGATTGAGACCATCCTGGCCAACATGGTGAAACCTCGTCTCTACTAAAAATATACAAATTAGCTGGGCACGGTGATGCGCACCTGTAATCCCAGCTCCTCAGGAGGCTGAGGCAGGAGAATCGCTTGAACACAGGAGGTGGGGGTTGCAGTGAGCCGAGCCCACACCACTGCACTCCAGCCTGGTGACAGAGTGAGACTCCGTCTCAAAAATAAATAAATAAAAAGTCAAAAGAACACATAGGAATACAAAATTTGTCAAATTTTGAAAAATTAATAGACATATTGTAATAGTAAATTAAGCAAATCTCCCAAGCAGAACAAAGGCATCGAGATGAAAAATACTGTCATATCCTGTCTAAATAATATAAATTATCCCTATTTTCAATTTTTAGAATCAACTTGTAGGCAAAGTACAAAATACTTTACTATAATTACTGAATAGAATGTACATATGCTCAACCTTACCAAGGTAGAAGAAAAGATGTAACTGACCAAGAATAGAATAGATGAAAGGAGGATGGATGTAGAAGGAAGTGTAAGAACATGGATGCCATTACCTTCATAGTAAGAAATCAATAGGTACTGTCAATTATGACGCAACTAGAAATAATGGCGTAGTATTGCCGAGTGGTGCGAAAATGACCTGTGAAGGAACTATGAGTACCTTTGGATAGAGGTGAGGATAAGACGATAAAGTTCAATGTTATTAAGCTAAATAAATCCTTATCTACTGTTAGTAGACCGAATAGTAATAAATTAAGAAAAATAAATTTAGAAACAGCAATATGAAAATTTTTATATGAAGAAATGGAAAACCACACGTGAATAGACAAAAGCAGAGACAATGATAAGTAGTTATCTTTGAGAAGTGGAACTGGAGTACAGAAATTACCAGAAGCCAAGAATTATTGCTTTTCCTTCCAAGTGTTTCTATACTATTTGATCTTTTATACCTTGAACATTAAATAAAACATATACTTTAATTTTAATGCAAATGTTGAGAAACCAAATAGCTTCCATAAGCCTCCATCTCAAAGCATTTGATGGGCTATCTCTGTCCTTTTTTATTTTTTTGGTGGCTGTTCAATAGCCTCAGCTTTTTAACAACTTGGGAGTCACCTTTCAGCCGTTCCAAACCTCCTTAGCAACCACCTTCTACTTATTTCACAGAGTGATCTATTTCTGAATTAAAAATAAAGTGGTAGAGAAAAATGAGAGGAAAAAATCTCATTTTACTTGCAGCATCAGATATGCTCAGGAAGTATTTTAGTACTTAGCCTTTGAAAATATACTTAGCTTATTACAAATGAAGTAAACTCTTGATTATTTAGAATTCAGTGTTATAGAACCCACAGACACTAACCAGAACTGTTGTTGCTGCTGCTGTTTTTATTGTTGTTTTGTTGCATTTTACCCCTAAGAAGAAAAGAAATATGCATGTACACATCTCACTCCACTTCCAATCTAGTGGAAATACTAAGTTCCTAAGCATACCAGTATCATTTCATTTCAATCTTCCTTGACTCACTGAGGTTTAGAAAAGTGACTCTGTAGAACTGAGGGACTTTTTTCTGCTTCTTTGTATCTTTTAATATTTTTCTGATTGTGCATAATGTATACGTATTATCTTCAGCATATGAAAGAAAATAAAAACTGTCAGGGAAAAAAATCCAAAGAAAACTTGAAAGATCTCAATTATGAAAGGAAGAGGGATGCATTTTAATTACATACAATGTATTTATAAGACAAGAAAGGAAGTGCTTACATTTTGAATTTGACTCACATGTATTTAGACAGCTTTCTAAAAGAAGTTCTAATCAAGGAGCCCAATATCAACCTTACTCTTTACTGAGCTTGGAAACTGCAAAACACTCTCTCACCATAATTTTATTCTTCATTTTCATACAGTTCCTTGTCAGAAAATTTATTTATTTCTTTATTTTATGTATTGGATTGGTTTCTTTACATATTACAAAAGTAATACATGCTCAATGCTGAAATACTGGAAAATACTGAAAAGCAAAAAGTGAAAACAACTCATTATTCTACTACCTGGAGATTAATCATTATTAATTGTTTGGTGAATATCTTCCAAGTTATTTTAATATGTATATAATTTTATACAAAAATATGCATATATTGCACATGTAATTTGGTACCCTGCTTAGCAAATTATTGTAAACACTCTAAATATATTTCTCTAATATATTTTTTAAGAGATGAGATCTCACTCTGTCACCCAGATTGGAGTGCAGTGGCACAATCACAGTTCACTGCAGTCTCAAACACCTAGGCTAAAGGAATCATCTCATCTCAGCCTCCAAAGTAGCTGGAAATATAAGTACATGCCACCAAAATCTGTTAACTTTTAAAATTTCTTGTGGCAATAGGGTCTTGCTATTTTGCCCAGGCTGGATCCACCCCCCCTCCAAATTTTATGTTTTACAAAATGTTCCATCTGGCTTCTATTTTACACTTTTCTTAACCAATCCTTTATTGTTGGATGTTTCAGATGTTTCCAATTTCTGATTATAGTCATGAATACATTCATAAATGTATACATACATCATTGTACACATCTCTGAGAATTTCTTCTGTATGAATCATTAAATAAGAAATTGCAGGATCAAAGATGATGCATATTTTTGAGTCTTTCTTAAAATGTATTACTTACATTACACAATTGAGCATAAAACACTGCTCAGCAAATGCAAAAGAATAGAAATCTACCAAACAGGATCTCAGACCACAGTGCAATAAAAATAGAAGTCAAGACTGAAAGAATCACTCACAACCATGCATTTATGCAACTTTTGGATAAATAATGAAATTAAGGCAGAAAACAAAAAGTTCTTTGAAACTAATGAGAACAAGGATACAGCATACCAGACTCTCTAGGTCACAGCTAATGCAGTGTTAAGAGGAAAATTTATAATACCAAATTCTCACATCTAAAAAGTTACAACAATCTCACATTAGCAACCTAACATCACAACTAAGAGTAGAGAAGAAAGAGCAAAGCAACCCTGAAGTTGGCAGGAGACAAGAAATAACAAAAATCACAGGTGAACTGAAAGAGATTGAGACATAAAAAGTCATTCAAAAGATCAATTAATGGCTTTTTGAAAAAATTAATAAGATAAGTCACTAGCTAGTCTAATAAAGAAGAAAAGAAAGAAGATAGAAATAAGCACAATCAAAAACAACAAAGGAAATGTTGCTACTAACCCCACCAAAATACGAATAACCATCAGTGACTAGTACAAACACCTTTAAGCATACAAACTAGAAAACCCAGAAGAGATGGATAAATTCTTGGGCACATACACTCTCCCAATACTGACAGGAAGAAATTGAACCCGTGAATAGATTAATAACAAGCTTCAAAATTGAATCAGTAATAAAGAGTCTACCAACCAAAAAAAAGCCAGGACCAGATAGATTCATAGTCAAATTCTAACAGATGTACAAAGAGGAGCTGGTACTATTCCTATTAAAACTATTTCAAAAAATCAAGGAGGGAGGACTTCTCCCCAGCTCATTCTATGTGGCTAACATAATCTTGATACCAAAACCCTGCAGAGACACAACAAAAAATAAAATTTAAGGCCAATATCCTTGATGAACATTGTTGTGAAACTCCTCAACAAAATACTTGCAAACTGAATCCCACAGCACACCAAAAACAAATCCAGCATGATTAAGTAGGCTTTATCCCTGGAATGCAAGTTTGGTTAAACATACACAAATCAATAAATGTGATTCATCACAGAAACATAACTAAAGACAAAAATCACATGATCATTTCAATAGATGCAGAAAAGGCTTTCAATAAAATTCAACACCCTTTTATGTTAAAAACTCTAAACTAGATATTGAAGAAACATATCTCAAAATAATAAGAGCCATCTATGACAAACCCACAGCCAACATGGTACTGAATGGGCAAAAGCTGGAAGCATTCCCCTCAAAAACTGATACAAGACAAAGATGCTCTCTTCACCACTCCTATTTAACATAGTAGTGGAAGCTCTCGGCAGAGAAATCAGGCAAAAGAAAGAAATAAATGGCATCCAAATGGAAAGAGAGAATGTCAAATTATCCCTGTTTGCAGATGACATGATTCCATAACTAGAAAACCCCATAGTGTTAGTCTAAAACCTCCTTCAGCTAATAAACAACTTCAGCAAAGTTTCAGGATACAAAATCAATAGACAAAAGTCACTAGCATTACAATGCACCAACAGTCAAGCTGAGAGCCAAATCAGTAAAGCTACCCCATTCACAATTGCCACAAAAAGAATAAAATACCTCGGAATACAGCTAACCAGGGGGGTGAAAGTTCTCTACGAGAATTACAAAACACTGCTCAAAGAAATCAGAGATGACATAAACAAATGGAAAAAAAAAACAAAGCATTCCATGCTCATCGATAAGAAGAATTTATATCATTAAAATGGCCATACTGACCAAACCAATTTATAGATTCAAAGCTATTCCTGTCAAACTACCAATGACATTCTTCACAGAACTGGAAAAAACTATTTTAAAATTCATATTGAATGAAAAGCAACCCAAATAGCTAAGGCAATCCTAAGCAAACAGAACGAAGCTGGAGCTATCACATTACTCGACTTCAGACTATATTACAGGGCTACAGTAACCAAAGCAGTATGGTACTGGTATAAAAACAGACACATGGACCAATGGAGCAGAATACAGAGCCCATAAATAAGACTGCACACCTACAACCATCTGATTTTTGTTAAAGCTGACAAAAACAAGCAATGGGGAAAATACTCTTTATTCAATACATGGTGCTGGAATAATTAGCTAGCCACATCAAGAAGATTGAAGCTAGACCCCTTCCTTACACCATATACAAAAGTCATCTCAAGATGGATTAAAGACTTAAATGTGAAGTCCCAGATTATAGAAACTCTGGAAGGCAACCTAGGCAGTTCCCTTCTGGACATAGGAATTAGCAAAGATTTCATGATGAAGACATCAAAGGCAATCAATCACAACAAAAGCAAAAATTGACAAATGGGACCTAATTAAACTTAAGAGCTTCTGCACAGAAAAGGAAACTATCAACAGAATAAACAGAACGGGAGAAAATACTTGCAAACTATGCATCTGACAAAGGTCTAGTATCCAGCATCTATAAGGAACTTAAACAAATTTACAAGAAAAAATTCTCATTAAGAAGTGGGCAAAAGACATGAACAAACACTTTTTAAAAGAAGACATGCGTGTGTCAAAAAAAATATGAAAAAACTTTCAGTATCACTAATCTTTAGAGAAATGTAAATCAAAATCACAATGAGATACCATCTCTCACTAGTGGAATGGTTATTATTAAAATGTCAAAAAATAACAGATGCTTGTCAAGGTTGTAGAGAAAAGGGAACACTTTTAACTGTTGGTGGGAGTGTAAATTAGTTCAATCATGTGGAAAGAAGCATGGTGATTCCTCAAAGAGCTAAAAAAAAAAAAAAAAGAACAACTACCATTTGACCCAGAAATCCCATTAGTGGGTATATACCCAAAGGAATAGACATTATTCTGCCATGCACACACATGTTCACTGAAGCTTTATTCACAATAGCAAAGACATGGAATCAACCTAAATGCTCATCAATGGAAGACAGGATTTAAAAAAAAATGTGATACCTATACACCATGGAATGCTATGCAGCCATAAAAAATAACAAGATCACGTCATTTTTCAGAACATGGATTGAGCTGGAGGCCATCATCCTTAGCAAACTAATGCAGGAAAAGAAAACCAAATACTGCACATTCTCACTTGTAAGCGGGAGCTAAATAATGTGAATACATGGACACAAAGTGGGGAACAACAGATACTGGGGCCTACTTGAGGGTGGAGCATGGGAGGAGGGAGAGGATCAGAAAAAATAATTGTTGAGTACTGGTACTAGTATTGATGATGAAATAATCTGTACAACAATTCACCACAACGAGTTTACCTCTATGACAAACTTGCTCATGTATACCTGAGCCTAAAATAAAAGTTTTAAAAAAAGAATATCTGTGGATATAATATTAGGTACAGAAATAGAGGAATTGGTATTGAAGAAGTAGAGTAGTACTTTGTCTTCTAAAATGGAAAGAAAAAAATTAAACATTGCTATTGGGCTATATTCACAGTTGCAGATGCAGGAAGTTGATGAGTTTTTCTCAATAATCAACTAAAATTTTCTGTTAAAATGTAAAGTAAATGTTTTGTTGGAAGGAAAACAAGAGATTTGCTCTTGTAGCATTTTGAAATCTATAGAATAAAGGACTGGGAGTAAACATATCAAAATATTTGCATTGGACTTTGGGTAATGAGATTATGAGTGATATTGTTGTTTAGCCTTGGCAGAATTTCTCAGATTTTCTTCAATAATCATATATTATTTCTTAACTTAAATTCGTCTACATTTAAAATAAAAAATATCAACATTAGTATGTGTAGTATATAGGATGTCAGCCAATCTATTTCCACATTTAACTTCCCCTTTTGTCTTAATCTAACCTGCCCATGAATATTTGATTACATTACATCCTGCCTCAACCCAACTCAATCTCTGTCCAGCCATTGCTAATTGGACCGGCAAACGGCTGTTTACCCAGGGGAACAGATTCATATCCTTGGCTGAGCCAATCCAGTTCTTTAGAATGAGATATAGAGACTGCCATCCATAGTTAGTAGGTTCTGGAACTAAAAAGTCATGTATGTGGAGCAGCATTACCTAGAAACAGAGGAAGCCAGTCTGCAGGGAGAAATGGAGGGGTGTTTCTAGAAAGGCAGAAACACAAGACCGTGTGGCTTCAGAAAGACACAGACACAGACATACAATTTCGGATTTCTGGTTCCCAGGCCTGTCCCTATGAACCCTGGGGGTAATTTCTTTCCAGTCACACATAATGTTTATGAGACAGCCAGTTGTATCCTTACTGACTTAAGAAGTTTGGTGTAATACTGACATTCTAAACCCAAAGGTGCAAGCCTCCATCATTTTCTGCTTGGCCATATCATGTTTTTATGCATCTGGACAAACATTTATATATGAGGAGATTTTACATAAGATCTGGATCTTCATCTTTTTTGAAAATATTTCCTAGATGGAACATCATTGAGCCCACATTTCCGTGTGGCCTAAATTGGCTCTTTTTGAGCAGCTGCTGATCCTTTGGTGTATAACGTGTCACCTGCAGTTCGCATCCTGCAGCACTCAGGTGGTACTTGCTTAGTCATTTTCCCTGACCGGCTGTGTTCTGTCCTCAACCTTTCAGGCCTCCATAGGAGTTAAGTTCCTGACCCTCTCGTCCAAAAGATCTACTATGACTTTTTTCCCTCTCCTCTGCATGCTTCTAAAGGTTGGATTCCTGGGTTCTTCATAAGAGATTATAGGCACTCTCACTCAATCGTCTGCATTTTCACCAGAGCATTACTTTTTAACTGAAGTTAATGGCTTGTCATTAAAGGGTGATGTTAGTGTGCCTGAGGAACAAGGCATTTCATCTGCCTCAGCAGTGTATCCATGGCAAAAGATAAAAGCTAGAAAAATCAAACACTTTCTCATTTCTCCAGAAAACCTCTCTTTCACTAAATTAAAAACACCTCCTTTGGAATATCTTTTATTTTTTTCTGCAGAGCGAATCTTTGTCACCACATCATTATCCCAAATCCCAAACACAAGCCATGAGGTTGGAGGTTCTGCTAAAGGATCTGATCTGAACATTAAAATTACTAAACCTCAATTATGAAATTGCCTAGCTTATAGAACTAATGAGATATGCGTTTTTTGGACCTGAGAACCTGTTCCGAAGATGCAAACAATGTGTCATGATTTTCCCTGCTTCATATGGCAGCAGTGCATGCTGGCCTTGAGCGCTGGCTGGCCCAAAGCCCTCTTCATGCTTTAGTGTCCTTGGAATAAACCAAGGGCGATATGGATTAATGAGGGGAACTCACAGGAGGTCTTAATCTCCAAAGTCTTGGAAATCTGAAGTCTTGGCATCTATTAAACCACAAAGGAAATTTTTTTTGGTAAGAATGGATACGTTTTGAAGACTAGGTGTAAAGAAGCAGTATTTATTTCTTTTACTCTAAAGTTTTTGAATGCTTTGACTTGAACCATTAACACCTTTCATAAGGAGCCCAATCCTTGGCAAACTAGCACATTTGGGAGGGTAGTCTTTACTCTTAAGATCTGAGTGAACTTCTCCAGCTTAGCACTTGAGAGCAGGAGATCAAACCCAGAATTGAACAAATTTTAGGCTAGTGAAGAATGTCCCACCTTCTATCCATAAGGCCACAGCCTCTATGAGGTAGGAGGAAAAGGTATCCACTATGCAACTGTCTTCCATTAGTCAAGGTAACATATTTCTTGGCAGAAATATTCATAGCTGTGAATTTCAAACACAAAGTAGAAGTTCAGCCCAGGCTTACTTGTAGTCAATACTACCCACCCTGTAATCAGATTATTTTAATTTTTTGTTAACAATAAAAATTATAATAGCATGGATTATGTACATTTATCCAATTCAACATTTTGAGTCTCAAGTGGACACAAAGAAAGGTCGGTGAGCTGATCCAGCAGGGTACAATCACCCCTAGCAAGAATGCTAGGTGTTAACATACCTAACTGGAAACTGTAATTAAATGTACATCTGAAAGCCACTTCACAAGAATCTGGAGGGAATCAGACCCTTTCATTCTTTACCTCTACCTTAACGTTCTATGCCGAATATGGAATATCTCTGCTTGTATTCATCACTATAGAGATGTGCACAGAGCTTTAAATTATAACTTTATTTGCATAACCATAAGCTTGTTGCTAGGTATTTGTCTCATTTTTCAGCAAAGTGAGAAATTAGGGTCCCCAGTAAATAAAGAAGAAATTGTCGAGAGCACCCTGGGATATAGCCCTGTGATCTCTGCCAGGTAGCAACTGTAGAACCCAAGAAAACTTCTGGCTGCAGCTTAGGTCTCCACTGAAGTTCAAACTCCAGAATTCCAGCTTCACTTCACAAAGAAAGAAGTTTATATCCTTAAGAAGGAACATTTATAATGAAATGTGAAGTGTGTTCTATTGTCAGTGAAGACCTCACTGATAAGTAGTCGATTAAATTAGCATTTGATTTGCTGGTTTGCTAGAAAACAATGTTAACTGACAAAATAACGATATTTAAAAAACATATTTCTTTCCTAGGCATACTCCTTCATATATGAAACATTAGACATCAGGGAGATTAAGTCATAAAATGCCGTAATGTCTCACTTAATGGAAACATTAAGTTATAGATAAATTAGTAGTGTTACAGGTAAATTAATTTTCCAAATAACTGAAATTTATCCCATTAAGCATCAACTTCTTAAAAATGCATCAGCTAGAGAAATAAATTTAAATTTATTTATAATTTAAATTTATAAATTTATAATTTAAATGTATAAATAAGTTTATAATTTATTTCTCTATCTGATGTATTTTAATACAAGAATATAAATTACAACTTTATATTATAAGGTTAATACATGTTATATAATTATATACATATAAATTACAAATATATGACTTACTTTTTGCCATTTATAGCAACGAGATTGACCACAGCTGCTTGTTGATGACACAGGCTCCCTAATCAGGAACATGTATCTATGTGGCACTCTCAGTATCTTAATATTTTCATGCATTCATTTTGATTTGGCTTTTTATAATTCTTCACTTTCCTTTTTATTTTCAGCTCTTTATATCATTCCAGTCTGATGGTTCTAATAATCTCTCTCAGCCACCCCAAACACTCTTGTTCTGAATCCTTAGTTCTGAATTCTGTTCTGAATCCTTAGTTCTGTCTAATCTGCTATGTAAAAGTAGACAAGATATTAGGGAGTATGTGAGAATGTGTGTGTGTGTGTGTGTGTGTGTGTGTCATAGGATTGTAAACTAGCCTTTAAGGACTCTTTCAAGAGTAAAATGCAGGAGTTTTAGTGACTGGGCATGATAGCCACACTTTTGATGGCTCAGAATTCCCTTTCTTTTCCTGGATCTTAGCTAAGATCCCAATAGTTGATGTGGCTGATTAAGTAGCATTCTGATAAATGAGGTATCAATGGGCCATGATAGTATATAAATTCTCTTCAACTGAAGCTTAAGTACACAATTTAAGTTTCAAGACCATCTCATTTCCATCCCCACATTGTGCAACCTTGGTGTGGAATGTAAATAAAATATTGAGCATAAATATCATTTAACACATAAAGGGCAAAGTATTAATTTGGGATCACAAATGTTTGAAAAGAGAAATAAAAGGCAGCATATTAGCAAACACTCTTCTGATGAATCCTCAAAGAATTATACCTGTTGCAAGCTTCAGAGTCCCAAGTGGAGCTTGTTGGCTTTTTCACGCGTGTCTGTGGGCCTCAGCTGGAGACTGCTTCTGAAGGTCAAGGAGAAACAGTGCCTCCCTGAGTTTTTAAATTTTCACAGTTAATCCTGATTGTTGCAAACCACAAGAAATAAACCCTCCACATTCTCACCCCCGGGCACTCCTTTTCTCTCTTTATACTATTGTATTTCTCCTTTCTCTCCTCTTCATCTCCAACACTGTTGTCCATTTCATCCTCTTTCTATTATATTTCTTGTTCCTTCTGCCCTTGCAGATGGCAGAGGCTGCCATACCGTCTTCAAGAACTGTGAGATCTTCTGGTTTACTAAGGCACTTATCTACGTTCTAAACTTTCTTTGCTCAGAATTAATATATTCCAACATTTCTTGCCTTCCTCACCTATATTGCTCTTTAGTAATTATTTCCTCCTGCTTCTTGTTATAATAAATGATCTTTTTCTGTCAATATCCCCAAAGATTTAAATTCATTGAAAACAAGCATTATTTCTTACATTGATATCTTTGATAACACCTACTAAACAGTAGTCATTAGATCTATAGACATATACATGTAAATACAAATGTATATATTTAATTAAATTGATGTTATAATATACAGTAATAATAATTATATTAATATACTACATCTATGTGTTGTTTCCAAAGTACTTCAGTATTCATTATCTTACTTTAAGAATATAGTAAGCCAATGGTTTAAATAGACTCAAAATGGGCGTTTATTATTTTGCTTGCCCAGCATTCATTTGCTTTTCTTCTGACACCAATACTCTGATTTTCTCTGAAAAAGAATCTCTATCCTACTTTTATTCCAAGTATTAGATGTGGTACTAACTCCCACCCTGACTCCAGAAACAGTCAAGTGATGGATGTCTGACCTATCATAACACTGCATTCTCTGGATCACTATTGCTTCAGGGATAAACATCTGGTCCAAAAAAGAAACAAAGGGATTAAATTCTGTGACTTTTGTAAAATTGTCAGTAAAACAAAATAGCTCATTTCTAATGGAGTTGCTGTGATTTTTAGAATGTAAGCCAACTTGGCAGTATAAGAGAAGAACCAATGAGAAGAACAGCAGAACTGAGGGAAGGAGAAAATAAAATTGACTCTTGCGGCATCATTTGAACTCCATGATCCAGTCATACCTAAAGCCTGCATACAACATTTGTTGTTAAACAAACCAATAAATTTCCTTTCGACATAATGCCATTTGAATGGGTTTTCTACTTGAAAAGAAGTAGTCTTGACTAATACAAAGACTAATATCCCTGAAGATTAAACTGGTCCTAAGATCCATCTAAGATTATGTAATTAGTCCTCTCAGGATCAGAATCAGTTCTTAACTAGTGCTTTTTCTAATACCCTTCTCTCACTCATGGACTTTAAACTGCAAAAGATTTTGAGAACCATGCTAAGTTTTCCTCTCCTCCAATGCACCCCATACTATTACTTCTCTTGGACCCAGTGTTATAAAATACCAATGTCCCCTGGTAGCATTCGAGGAGAGTCAGAAAACAACTTTCAAAATAAGTTAGTCAGTGCAGTTTTTTAAAAAGTCAATTTCTTTGTATACAACCAGACATGAGACTGCTAGAGATAGTTCTTTATCTGCATTCCCATGTTTATTGCAGGAATATTCATGATAGCCAAGAAACAGACTCAACCTCTGTGTCCAGCAACAGATGAATAAAGAAAATGTGTCACATATACACAATGAAATACTGTTCAGCCATAAAAAAGAATGCAATCCTGTAATTCACGGCAACACGGGTGAACCTGGGGAACGTTATGTTAAGTGAAATAAGGCAGACACAGAAAGATAAATACCATATGTTCTCACTCATATGTGGAAGCTGAAAACGTTGATCTCATAGAAGTAGAGAATAGAATAGTGGTTACTAAAGGCTGGAAAGGGTAGGAGGAAGCAAGCATAGGAAAGTGTTGGTTAACAGATAAAAAAATTACAACTAGATAGGAGGAAGAAGTGCTAGGGTTCTACAGCACTGTAGAGTGACTATAGTTAATAACTTACTGGATGTTTTCAAATAGCTAGAAGAGAGGATTTTGAATATTTTCAACAAAGAAAGGGTAAACGCTTGAGGCGATGGTTATGCTAATAATCCTGATCTGATCATTACACATTGTATATCTATATTGAAATACCACACTGTACCCGATAAATATGAACAATTATTATGTGTCAATTAAAAATAAATTTTAGGCCAGATGGGGCAACTCATGCCTATAATCCCAGGACTTTGGGAGGCCAAGGCAGGAAGATCGCTTGAGGTCAGGAGTTCAAGACCAGCCTGGGCAACATAGTGAGAATCCTCATCTATACAAAAAATAAAAAATAAAATAATAATAATTTTTTGAAGTCCACTGTTGCCACAAATTTATGTTATACAGTTAAAATGAATCTAACAAATATTAACAGCTTTCACAATTGTACTTATCCATAGTATGGGTGAATACAATTAGCCATGTTTCTTTCTATAGTTTTCCCCTGACGCCACACTGTTTACACGATTTGGTCTTTCCCTCCAGATCCAGGTGAGTCACTGTACCATGTGACAAGAATGGAAATTATTCAAGCAGGACAGATTTGTTAAATGTCATGAACTGGGACAAAGAAATGAAACTGATCAAAACCTGCCTATGTGGCATGACTAAATAATTCAACAGCAGATGGTTCTGGCAATTCAGGTAGCTCACAGGAGTTAGAGTTTAAGATCTCTGCCCCAGGCAGAATGAGGCTTGCTTCAGCTGTTTCAACAATGCCTACCTGATATCAACTCAAAATATTGGTCACTGTGTACTCACCTGTCTTCTTTCATAAAACACAACCTATCAAAACAAGGAGAAAGGAAAACAAACCTGGAGGCTTATGTGACTTGTTGGCTACCATAGCTGTCCTTCCGGTTGGTAAAAGGTCAAGGTCAGGCTTGACAGTCTTCATACACCTGTGAAGTTAAAGAGGTAATCAATCTTGGGGGATTACTTTTGTTTGCTGTTTGCCCATAGTACAAACACACACACACACACACACACACACATACACACACACACACAACACGAAATCCTCATTATCAGTGGATTTGCAGATTCTGTATTTGCAGATTTGCTGACTTGATAAAATTTGTTACTCCAAAATCAATACCTGTGATGCTTTAGTAGACAAACTTAGAATGACAAAAAATCTTAGTTGCCTATGTAGACCCAACCGAGGTTAACAAGGCCACAACACTTTGTGTCTTGTTTCAGCTCTCATACTGCTACCAAGTGTCCCTTCCACAGTCTATTCAGTGCCACATTTTTCTCTTGTGCTTTTTGGTGGTGAATTCACTGTTTAAAATGGCCCCAACTGGAGTGCTAAAGTGCTGTCTACTGTTCCTGAGTGCAACAAGGCTGTGATGTTCCTCACAGAGAAAACATGTGTGTTAGATAAACTTCCTTTAGGAATGAGTTGTAGTGCTGTTGGCTGTGAGGTCAAGGCAAATAAATCAAAATATATATTAAATAAATAATCACATAAAACAAGGTTATGTATTGAGCAGTTGATAAGAATGAATACTGTGAGCCCACAGGGAATCTAACTGTGTACTTTTCCTAGAAGGAATGCTTCAGTATTTGATACTGGGTATTCACAGTGACCATACAGAATGTAACTACTTTGAATAAAAAGACTTGACTTTACAAACATATATAATATGTATATGTGAATGTATATACACATTATTTTTTTCTTATATATTTATTTACTTAACAAAAATTGTATATAATTGGCTGTGCACAGTGGCTCATGCCTGTAATCTCAGCACTTTGGGAGGCCAAGGCAGGAGGATCCCTGGAGGCCAGTAGTTCAAGACCAACCTGGACAAGATAGTGAGACACTGTCTCTACTGAAAACAAAATAGCTGGGCATGGTGGAATGCATCTGTGGTCCCAGCTATTCGAAAAGCAACTTGAGTGACAAAGCAAGAGCCTGTCTCAAAAAGTAAAAAAGAACTGTTGAAAAATTATATACAATTATCATGTATAACATGTGTTCCAAAATGTGTGTACATTGCAGAATGGCTGAACTGAGCTAATTAATATATGCATTACCTCACATATCTACTATTTTTTGTGGTAAAAACACTTAAAATCTACCTTCAAGATCACAGTAAATTATTATTAACTATAGTCACCATATATACATAGATCTTTAATTGGTGTCATGTACAGGCAGACGTTCATTCAAATTGCCATTTCTTAGGAGAAAAGCTACACTCTCCTCTGTGTATTTAACAGGACATTTCAGAAACAGAGCTGTGGTCAGAAAATTCAGGGTCTACTCCATACAGTGCCAGCGATAAGAGGTTATAAAATACTCAGTGTGGGACAATCTTGATGAGGGTATGAAGAAGGAAAGATCTGACTTTGAGCTGGTCAATCACTGCTTCTGTTATTTGTCCCAGTAATTCACTGGGGAAACATGGAAAATGTTTTTCTGAGAAATAACAAGGAGGTGCAAGTACTGCCATGCTCCCTTTTCCTGGACCTGATCCTAGCCTCCGAATCTCCTTCTCCACATGTGGCAATTACGGTGGGATCGTTTTGTCTGTTCCCTCCCTGCCAGGTTGAAGTGAGGCATTGATATTTCTATCAAAATCTAAGAGATGATAGTCATATTGACCAGAGTTTTACTGTCAGCATCGTCAACCACAAACCCATATGGCACACCTGCTAGGGAAAATGTGGTGCAAGGCAGTTTGAGGCAATAGAGAGACGTTCAACATAGGGTTAGCATTTTCAGAAATCATGCAATGGTCACAGGAAAAAAAGCTTAGATAAAATTCCAATTTTAAACTTTTGAGGACTTTAATTAATTTGATGTTTATGCGAGCTAATTAAGAGTTCCCATTAAAATAATGGAATGAGCAATAGCTGGTCCAAGGTCATGACTCAGGCAGAAAGCAGAGTCATGCGCTGATTAACAGTGTTTTGGTTAATGACAGACTGTGTATTCAATGAGGGTTCCATAAGATTATAACGAAGCTGAAATATTTGTATCATCTAGTGATATCGTAGTTGTCCTCACATCATCATAGAGCAACAAATTACTCATGCATTTGTGAACAAAACCAAATGCCAGTCCTATAAAGTCTATCGCATACAACTTTTTTTAAAATTTATTTTACTTTAGGTTCCAGGATACAAGTGCAAAACGTGTAGGTCTGTTACATGAGTATACATGTACCATGGTGGTTTGCTGCACCTATCAACCCGTCATCTTGGTTTTCAGCCTAGATGTAGGTTTTAATGCTCTCCCTCCTCTTGCCTCACAATCCTCCGACAGGCCCTGGTGTGTGATATTCCCCTCCCTGTGTCTATGCGTTCTCATTGTTCAACTCCCACTTATGAGTGAGAACATGCAGTGTTTGATTTTCTGTTCCTGTGTTAGTTTAGCACATACAATTATGCTTACTACATAATAATTGATCATGATAACCAACCACTATGTTACTGGTTTACATATTTGCTAGACCTTTTAACCATTATCTTAGAGTGCACTCCTTCAACTTAAAAAAAAAAAGTTAACGGTAAACCAGCCTCAGGCAGGTCTTCGAGATATTCCAGAAGAAGGCATTGTTATCATAGGAGATGACAGCTCCATGCGTGTTACTGTCCCTGAAGAACTTCCAGCAGGACAAGATGTGGATGCGGAAGACAGTGATATCAACAATCCTGACCTGGGTAGCCATAAGCTAATGTGTGAATTTGTGTCTTCATTTTTAACAAAAACATTTTAAAAGATAAAAAAATACATAATTTTTAAAATAGAGAAAAGCTCATAGAGCGAGAATATAAAGAAAATATTTTTGTGCAGCTGTGCAATGTGTTTGTGTTCTAAGTCAAATGTTATTACAAAAGAGTTAAAAAGTGTAACAAAATTTAAAAGCTTATAAAGTAAAAAAAGTTACAGTAACTAAGATTAACTTATTATTGAAGAAAGAAAAGATTGTATAAATGTAGGGTAGACTAAGTATGCAGTGGTTATAAAGTCTACAGTAGTACACAGTCATGTCCTAAGCCTTCATTCTCACTCACCACTCACTCACTGACCCAGAGCAACTTCTATCCTACAAACTCCATTCAGGGTATGTGTCATGTGTAGGTGTACCATTTTTTTAATCTTTTATATCATATTTTTAGCATATCTTTTCTTTGTTTAGATGTGTTCTTCTACACAAATACTTACCATGGTGTTACAGTTATCTGCAATATTCAGTACAGTAATATGCTGTGAGTTTTTATAGACTGGGAGCAATAGGCTATACCATATAGCCTAGCTGAGTAATAGCCTCTACACTGTCTAGGTTTGTGTAAGTACTCTCTATGATGTCCACACAATGATGAAATGGCCTAAGGATGCATTTATCTGAATGTAATCTCATCATTAAGTGATGCATGACTATATTGGCATGTAAGCCTTGTGAGATAGAGTGTATTTTTTATTTGTTTACTTTTTTTTCAGTGGTAATTATGTGGAATGCTAAGAATGAGAGCTCAATACATTGTTCTTGAATTAAATGGAAGGTACCTGATATTTGGTGATATCAACCTAACCTAAAGCTCTGGCCTTAGACAAATATTGTTTTATATATATTTTAAGACAGGGTCTCACTCTGTTGCCCAGGCTGGAGTGCAGAGGTGCAATGTTGGCTCACTGCAACTTCCGCCTCCCAGGTTCAAGTGATTCTCCTGTCTCAGCCTCCCGAGTAGCTGGGATTACAGGCACCTGTGCCATGCCCTGCTAATTTTTTTGAGTTTAGTAGGGTTGGGGTTTCACTGTGTTGCCCAGGCTGGTCTTGAACTCCTGAGCTCAGGCAATCCACCTGCCTCGGCCTCCCAAAGTGCTAGGATTACAGGTGTGAGCCACCACACCCAGCCTTATATCTAATTTTTTTTAACTGACTGTATTCCATACCACTTTTTTTCCAAATTGCTTGAGAGAGATACTACAAAAAACTGTACTGAATATGGTAGAAGGAATGCACACAGATTGATAAGGAAGAAGAGAGAGAGAGGATGTTGGTAAAGGGAGGCAAGTTGGAAGACGAGCACCAAAGCTTTATCAGGCTCTAGTAATGTTACAGGTAGTTTATAGTATACCAGCCAGAACATCCAGCTAAACACTATGGATTGAACACGGGCATTTCCTTTCATTTTTCTCCCCAAATCTATTACAAAGATTTATAGGCCGGTCGCAGTGGCTCGAGCCTGTAATCCCAGCACTTTGGGAGGCCGAGGTGGGCAGATCATGAGGTCAGGAGATAGACACCATCCTGTCTAACGTGGTGAAACCTCGTCTCTACTAAAAATACAAAAATTAGCCATGCTTGGTGGCAGGCGCCTGTAGTCTCAGGTGCTCGGGAGGCTGAGACAGGAGAATCACTTGAACCCAGGAAGCGGAGGTTGCAGTGAGCTGAGATCACACCAGTGCACTCCAGCCTGGGTGACAGAGTGAGACTCCATCTCAAAAAAAAAAAAAAATTTGAAAGAATTAAACACACGAACCTAGCAGTTCAGAAGTTTCATCCTAGCTCATAAATTTTAAAATATTTTTCAGTTCATCATTCCTTACCAGTAAGAGAAAAATTAGAATTACCAAGTAAATAAGAAAATTCTCTAACATAAAAAGAGGGTGGAAAAATACATTAAAAATGACCATCAAATATGAAAAGATACAAAAATATTATCATAAGGAAACTTAGAAAATTATCATTATAGCATTAGAGATAAGAGCAGATGTTGAAACTGAAAGAAAGGAAAGACCACAGGAAAAAAAATAGAAGGCAGAAAATTATCAAATTAATAATTTATACCAAATTCCTCAAACTGAAAGGCAAAAGTTTCCAGATTTATTGGACTAACCTAGCACCCAGTACAAAGCAAAAGACCAATCGAAGTCCCATCACAAGTACACAAGCAATAAAAACTTCTGGAATGAAAAAAATGTCATATAGAAGGAATCAGGAGACAAATTGACATCAGACATCTTAATGCCAACACTAGAAGCTAAAACCCAAAGACACGGTGTCCTCAAAATTCATGGAGCAGAGTGATTTCCAAAATTCTGTACTACTATGGTTTGGATATGGTGTGTTTGCCCTCAGCAAGCCTCATGTTGAAATTTGATCCCCAGTGTTGGAGATGGAGCCTAATGGAAAGTGTGTGGAGTCATGCAGGAGGATCCCTCACGAATGTCCTGGTGCCATTGTTGCTAAAATGGGCGCATTCTCACCCTATTAGTTCCCAAGAGAGCTACTTGTTAAAAAGAGCCTGGCATATCCTCCACCCTTTTGCTTCCATTCTTGCCATGTGATCTCTGCACACACCTGCCATGAGTGGAAGCAGCCTGAGTGTCTCACCAGAAGCAGATGCTGGCACTGCACTTCCTGTACAGCCTGCAGAACCATGAGCCAAATAAACCTCTTTTCTTTATAAATTACTTGGCCTCGGGTATGCCTTTATAGCAACACAAGTGGACTAAGACATTGACATGGTTTTGCCGTGTCCCCACCCAAATCTCATCTTGAATTGTAGCTTCCATAACTCCCATGTGTCATGGGGGGGACCTGGTGGGAGGTAATTGAAGCATGGCAGTTGATTTTTCCTTTGCTATTCTTGTGATAGTAAATACATCTCAGGAGATCTGATGGTTTTATAAAGGGGAGTTCCCTTACACAAGCTCTCTCTTGCCTGCCAGTATGTAAGATGTGCCTTTCACCTTCCTCTGTGATTGTGAGGTCTTCCAGCCATGTGGAACTGTAAGTCAACTAAACCTCTTTCCTTTATAAATTACCCAGTCTTGGGTATGTCTTTATTAGCAGCATGAGGACAGACTAACCTAGACATATACCTAGCCAAGCTATCAATAAGTGTGGAGATAAAGACTTCTTAAGCGTAGAAAACCTCAAAACCTTTATCATCTATGCTCCCCTACTCTAAAAGATGCAGGATAATGTTCTCCACCTAAAGGAATATATAAACCAAAAAAGAGAAAGACATAGAAACAAGGAAACTCAGAATCCCAGGTAAGGGAGAGGCAAAGCAAGACCTAGGATGGTAACAAAGTCCCAGGGTGACCCCAGGCTCAGATAGCATGAATTCAGACTGGAGCATGAGCAAAGAAGGCTCCCCAGAAGTTCCCTCTCCAAAAAAAATGAATTAAAACAGATATATCACCTCATATGTTCCAATGTATTCAGAGTTATTTAAATATGACAGAGACTGGAATACATTTTTTCGTCCATAAAATTAAGGATCGGACTAGCAGATCTCTAAGTGTTTTTCACCTCAAACAACCTATGATCTGTAACCCGTGACCCTACATTCTTGCAAGATAAAAATTCATATTTTAGAGCCAAGGTCAAAGATGTATGGTTCATGCACTTACCCGGGAAAAGAGCCAAACAGTAATATTAAGAAAAACATTTTATTTATATCAGAATTTTAAAAGTGAGCTATTTAGCCATATAAGCTCTGCTTCCTCCAGTCAAACCACAGCCCACTTTCCCACCCTCTTTCATGCACAGATTCCTTTTCAAGCAGTTTTATCATATGTACTAATCAGGGTTCCCAGAAAGAGGGCTGTAAATAGGTGACAAGAAATACTTTTGCTAATACTGGCATCTTCCATAGACGCACTGGTCTGCAGACTAAGAGAATTTAAGGATTAAGAAGCCACTTAAGTATAAGACTCTTATTAGCCAATTTATCCTTGCATTCACTAATGAGCAATAATAAAACTTTAAATATGTGTGAAGGGTTCTAAGTAACTGGAAATGCAGGTCTATTTCCTTAGAAATCATTTTTTTCTCTTCAGTCTCCATATAGTCCCCAGTATGAAGATTGGTTCACCCATTTCATATCTAACAGAAGTGAATGCCCAACCTTAACAGTGAGTGTAAAAACAGACAAGAAAACTCTTCATTCTTTTCACTTTCCACTCATTTCTAGCTTCACTTCCACTCTAGTTGTCCTTAGCTGTACCATTCCTGTGGCATCCCTGGCCCGATCCTACTTGCCACACTTTCTCCAATCTCCCCACTATCTTTAGTCTGTCTTTGTCCTCAGATCCCCTCTCCTTCTGGGATGATCTCCAACCCTGCTGCTCCTTACGCCAAATCACTGGGGAAGCACCATCAACAAGTCTTAGTGACAAGGACATTGGTCAAGGGCAACCTGTTCAGACATGTCAGGAAATCAGGACAAAGACTGTGAGTTAATTCTGGACTTCCCTTCATACTTCAATACCATCACCAAGAAAACACAATGCAAGTTGCATGTAATCTGAAAAATCAGGAAACTCAGGAATGCACAGGGCACTCAAAAGGTAAATGACCGCATATACCCTTGGGTTTAGGGAGACATTCATGTGAAGATGTATTTGCAAGATGTCACGTCTACATTAAAGCTGTAAATTTTTAAATCTGTCTAAACTGGGATTCTTACTGTCAGGGGGATGCACCTTCTGCTTTGAGTGTTTGCAGTAGATTAAGGTATAACACAACAGCCTGAAAGTGTTCATGCAGACAGCAGGAGGAACACTTCATCACACTGAAAGAATCTAATCCTTCAGGATAAGTATATCTTTGTATACAAAACTCATATCAAAGAAAAAAGAAGTTAAAGTCCATGAGAAGAATTGCAGATTCACCTGCTTAGGGGTAATTTGTCAGGAGGTAACAAAAATGAAGGGCACTTGTTAAGGATGGGAGTGGGGGAATCATAGGGTATTAAAGGGCAATGATCCTATGTAAGGGCAGTTGCTGCTTAGCTCCAGCCATTTGCTATCATGCAATAATATAAGCCCAGTATCAACCTCTGTTTCACTCTTTAACTGTAAAATTTCCTAGATTTTAAAATGCTACAAAGGAAAAAAAAAATCTGTAAACTTACATCAATCTAACCTAACCTATTGCATTATAGATAGTCGGGCAAATTTTCATCTTTCCCAGCCAAATGGCTCAACAAATGAGTGACTTCAGTAAGGTTTAGATAAGCCTCTTGGCAACATTTTCAAATTTCAAATACTTCAAACGTGACCTCTGGCTCTTTACACATACCCTTCTCTCTCATCGACGTCAGCAGGAGTTAAGAATTTATCAGATCAATTATATCAAGATTTCCAAATGTCAGATCTTCTTTTCATCTACCCTATAGCAAACACATTTATTTCATAATCCTTTGAAATATGGGATTTCAGCCTAAACAAAGAACATTGAATTGTTTCTATTTAAGAAAATATTTATATTAATCGGAGGCCAAAAGAGACTTATGCGACTTGACAAAAGATCAGTTCTCTGTGAGTTGCATTAAAATGTTTGATATCAAATTAGGTAAAAGTGTCAGGAAGTATTCTTAAAGCTTGGCTGCTCAGGAAGGATTTGGAGATGTGAATGTTCAGCTGAGCATTAGTACATTATTGGTGTTTTTCCCCAGCAAGTGTTTGGCAGATACTGTTTCCTCAGGATGTGATTGTCCAATTCCTTCTTTAAAATTAAGCTAGTTATTTTTATTAGGGCACATGAATCTTCTCTAATCCATGTACCGTAATAAAAAGAGAAATTGCTTGGCAAAAGATAAAATTCAAACACTAAGCAACATCTTAAATTGAATTGCCTTGAAATAGCCTTACAATAAGGTTATAAAAGTTTAAAACATTTTAAGGGTCAAAATCTCTGAATCTCACGGCATTTCTAATTAGCAAAATCCAGTTCATAGAGGGGAGCTAAGCTCTCAAAATTGAATCCAGCTGACACTCCCAACACTCCTAACTAGTACACCTGACTGAGCCATGGTCTCCGTTTTCTCTATAAGACATTTGACTGATGTTACGATGAACAATTACAGTTAGTAGATTATTTTCTGGAATGTCTAAACACAGGTTTTATGCTTACAACGAGTTGCTTACATTTTTCTCAAGTCGATTTATGCCAGTTTACTATTACAATTATGCAGTTAAATACACACAGATGGAGGAAATACGAATGTGGAAAGAGAGACTTTGGTTTCTATAAAAACCTAGTTGAGTACTTTAGAAAGAGCTAAGAAAAGCAAGTCTGAAAGAAAATTAATCAATAAGATGTGTGTGAGATATTCATAAAAAAGTGAGACATTTTTGTAAAAAATTAGATTCTGCTTTCAGACAACTTCACAATGGTCTTTACCTTCTAGCTCTGCTTTTAATACACAGAAACTAATAGAAAAATAGACAATGCATTGGGGTATAATTTATACAAGAAAGATGAGTGAGCATTCCAATCGGTGCACCTACACTCAAAGGAAAGGCATTGACTTTTCATCAGGAAATTGACAAATAACAAAAAAACTTAAAATATGTATATATTATTTTCATGAATCACTTTTTGATTTACTAACAAATGTATCTGCCAATGGCAATCACATTATATAATAGAGCTTCTACTATGGACATTTCAAATAAACCTTAAGTTTAATTTAAACAAGGTAGTATTTTTACTAAATGTATGATGTTTTAAACCCTTGTCAACATAGAAATTCTCTCCTCAACATACAATCCTGTCAATCTACTGCAAAGTTTACATTGCAGTGAACTAAAATCAAGGTAACGCCTATGGAAAATTCTCTGTTGTGAGGTAGACTTTTACTCCATGATCTCATGAAAACTTTTATGTTTTACAACTAATACAAACTGATTAAATGACTTTGTGTTCCTAAAATAACTCTGTCATGGAAACCTCTGAAATACTAATAATTAGGGAAAAATTTCAAGAGTTGGCCATCGTCAGTATTATTATGTACCAGACACTTTGCTAAACCCTATCCCTGTTTGTGCATGTATTTTGCACAGGACTTATTATATACAGGAGAAAATTAAGTTCCAGGTCATAAAAAGTTGTCCGTGGTCACTGTGCATGATGTATGCAGCAGAGCCAGAGCTTGGCCTCGTCTCTTGAGCTTTAAAGTTAGTGCATATTATTGTTATGATGTTATCAGGAGTTCCGCAGAAAATGGCTCTTTGATGTTACTCAACTAAAGGCCCCCAGATTCTTTGGACTATCCAGGTTTTATCTTTAAAAGTTGTTGCGTACAGTTTTGAAATCATTGGTTGTAATGTGTCATTACATAATTTAAAAATACTAGATACTTGTCCACAAAATTTCTTCGGAACACAAAGGTGTACATATTCATTATTAATAAGAAGTACTTCCAAGAAAGGATATAAAGGGAATTCGGGGATTTTTTTTAAACTCGTTTAGAAACACACCTACTCTGGGCCTTGTGCTCCGCAACAAGAACACAAAGGCGTCTAAGACATTGTCACTGGTTTTAAGAAACATGTGGTCTGACAGAGGAAGAGACAGTGAAGTAGGTAGAACATAATCTGACAGCGATCTAAACGGAGACCCCACAGTAAACATGGTAGAAACAAGGAGACAGTGAATCTGCAGGAGGGTCACCTGGGCAGGGGCAGCTGACACCCCCGCAGAGAGGAGTCTTCTGTCACTGACATTCTTTCAATTGCTGGTACCTGATGCTACTAAGAAGCAGATGATTTTACTCAATTTTGATATTACCTTTCTACAGACTGCATTTACTACTTGCAGTCTCTACAGAATGCGCCAAGGTGGAGATTCAAGTCCAGCCTGAATCTTAGC
>PVKP010002185.1:0-128086 GCA_004027715.1 Plecturocebus donacophilus
TCACATATATCAATATTAAGCCTAAACTTAAAGGGATTAAATGCCCCAATCAAAACATACAGTTAGAAAAACTGAATAAAAAATTAAAACCCATTGGTACACTGTATTCAGACCTTTCTTACAGGCGAGGACACACAAAGACTCAACATAAAGGGATGGAGGAAGAAGATCTACCAACCTAATGGAGAGCAAACAAGACAAAAAAAGAAAACGGGATTTGAACTCAGACCTGGAATAAGCAAATTTAATAAATATTTACAGGACTTCCCACCCCATATCCACAAAACATATGTTTTTTTCAATATTATACCTATTCTAAAAGTGATCACATAATAGGAAATAAATTACTTTTTAGTAATTGCATAAGCATTTCACAGATTTAAATGAAATCCTGAGTAATAGAGCAAGATTCTCCTTTTCTCTCCCCCTTTCTCTTTCTTTTTTCTCTTTTATTCTACTTCTTTCTTTCTCTGAAAAAAACTCCCCCTTGCTCCTTCTCTTTCTTTCTTTCTTTTATTCTTAAAAAAAAAAGAAAAAAAAATGGATACACTGTGGTATATTTCTACAATGGGATAGTAGCACAATAGGAAAGAATGGTGTGCAACAATATAGATTAATTTCACAGTGTTCAGCAAAAGGCATATATGTGAGTATGTATCGTGTGATTCCTTCTATATGAAATTCAAAGGCAGATGAAATTAAAAAAAAATTCCTTATTCTATTTTCACAAACTTTGAGGCTATAAACAGTCTACTTAGGAAATGTAATCATTTCCTGCACCCACAGCAATTCAAAAGATAGCAATGAACTTTAATTAGGTACCTGAACTATAAAAACAGGCTGTGGCAAGATTAAGTACAGTAATGCATCATTTAACAATGGGAATATGTTCTGAGAGATGCATCGTTAGGTAATTTTGTCATTGTGCAAACATCATGGAGTGTACCTACAAAACCTAAATGATATAGCCTATTTACACATTCAGCCTATGTGACATAGCTTACTGCTAGTAGGCTACAAACCTGTATTGTATGCCATTGTTCTGAATACTGTTGACAATTCCAACACAAGGGTAAGTATTTGTGTATCTAAACATATCTAAAATAGAAAAGGTCGAGTAAAAATACAGATAAAAAATGGTATACCTATGTAGGGCACTTACCACGAATGGAGATTAGGAGTGGAAGTTGCCCTGGATGAGTCAGTGAATAAATAGTGAGTGAATGTGAAGGTGTAGGACATTACTGCACATGACTGCAGACTTTATAAACACTGTATACTTAAGTTATAGTAAATTTATTTTAAAAGGTCTTTCTTCAGTTGTAACTTAAATTTAACTTATTGTAACTTTCCTACTTATCAACTTAGATTTTCTAACTTTTTGACTTTTTTGTGATAACACAGCTTAAAACACAAATGTACAACGGCACACACTTTTTTATATCCTTATCTATAAACTTTTATCTTTTTTATTTTTAACCTTCTGTAATTCGTTGTTAAAAAATGAGACACAAACACACATTTCAGCCTACATCTATGCAAGGAAGGTGTCATCAATATCATTGTCTTCCACCTCAACATATTTTCCCACTGGAAGGTCCTCAGGGGCCATAATACACATGGAGCTGTCATTGCCTATGATAACAATGTGTTTTTCTAAAATACCTCCTGAAGGACCTGCCTGACGCTGTTTTAATTTTTTTTTTTAAGTAGAAAGAATACACTCCAAAATAACAATAAGAATGTAGCCTAGGAAATACATAAACCAGTAACACAGTCATTTATAATCATTATTATTATGTACTATACATAACTATATGTGCTATGCTTCTATACAACTGGCAACATAGCAGGTTTATTCACACCAGCATCACCACAGACACAGGAGTAATGTGTTGCACTCTGCCTTTGAAATGTCTGTGATGTCACCAGTTGATATGAATGTTTCATCTCTGTTACACATTTATGGGACTGTCCTGCTATAGGCAGTCTGTTGTTGATAAAATGTTATGATGAGCACATGACTATACAAATAATGCCTAAATAAGTGTTGGGGGATGGCTTAGTTGCCTATACATGATTAAATGAGATTAAATGATCCATCAGAATTTTTCATGTTTATCAGATAATAAAAGCTTGTCACATGCTAGGAAGTGGCCTCATAGTCTCAGACTCACTGTCTCCCTCCACCCAACAGCATTGCTCTGTAGCATTAAATATCCCCAGAAAATCTCCATGCCAGACATCGCAGGTTCCTGGAAGAATCACTAATCCGTCTCTTCTCCCTCATACCTCTGCATTCCCTTGAGCCTATCCTCCACTCAGCTACTTTAACAGAGATGAGTCAGAAATGTAGTTTTGACATCCTGTTATTTTGGCTCAAGTATTAATAAACATGTTTCTCCCAGGAGTAAATTTTAAATAGTTATGTGCAATGATTGATATAACATTATTTTCTTTTCCCAACATCCTGTAATATAATTTGCACAAGTTTTATTCAGGTGTAATTTCCATACAAAAAAAATTAGATCTGTTTTAAATATACTTTGATGAGTTTGACAAATGTATATGCACATGTTACCACCACACCAAGATAAATACATTTATTTAAAAAAAAAAAAACTAGTTAAGACATAAGAAGATACCAAGAAAAAATAATTTTAGTATGAATATTATTTTTAAAGTTTACACTGTTTTGTTTCACATATATAAAAAAATCTATTTTTTTTCATCAGAATTGAGAATGCATATGGGATTCCAAAAATAACTCTAACTTTAAAAAATTAAAGTCTATTTCATTCTCTGGATCACAGTTTCACTCATTTACTAGTTTGTTAATTATTATTGATAAGGATATATTATCTGTATAAAATAGGTTGCTGGAAATTTCTTTTTAAAACATTTTGTAGATTTAGGAGGTAGAAGTGAATTTTTCTTACATGAACACATCATATAGCAGTGAAGTCCAGGCTTTTAGTGCCACCGTTACCCAAATAGTGTACATTGTACACAATGGATAATTTCTCATCTCTCATCCCTATCCCACTCATCCAAGTCTCCAATGTCTATTATTCAACTCTCTATGTCTATGTGTACACATTGTTTAGCTCCCACTTAAAAGACAGAATATATGGTAGTTGAGTTTCTAAGCTGTTTTACTTAAGATAATGGTCTTCAGTTCCATCCATGTTGCTGCAAAAGACATGATTTCATTCATTTTAGTCTGAGTAGTTTCATGGGATATATATACCACATATTCTTTACTCAGTTATCTATTAATGGATAATTACATTTATTCCATAATTTTGCTATTGTGAAAATGTGGCAGTAAACATCAAAGTGGAGGTGTCTTTTTAATATAATTATTTATTTCTCTTTGCATAGATACTCAGTAGGGGGATGGCTGGATCAAACTAGTTCAATTTTCAGTTTTTGAGAAATCTCTGTAGTATTATTTTTTAACTTTTTATTTTTATTTTTTGAGGAGGAGTTTTGCTTTTTCGCCCAGGCTTGAGTGAAGTGGCACAATCTTGGCTCACTAAAACCTTTGGCCCCCAGCTTCAAGCAATTCTCCTGCCTCAGCCTCCTGAGTAGCTGGGATTACAGGCTCCCGCCACCACACCGGTCCAATTTTTGTATTTTTGGTAGAGATGGAGTTTTGCAATTTTGGCCAGTCTGTTCTCAAATTCCTGACCTCAGGTAATCCACCTTCCGTGGCCTCCCAAACTGCTGGAATTAAAGGCATGAGCCAACGTGCCGGGCCCTGTATATTTCTACAGAGATTTTACTACTTCACATTCCCACTAATGTGTATAAGCATTCCCTTTTCTCTACACCCTTGCCAACATTTTTAACATGTTAATGATAGCCATTCTGATTGGTATAAGATAACTTCCCATTGTGGTGTTAACTTGAATTTCTCCTATACTTAGTGATGTTGAACATTTTTTCATATGTTTCTTGGCCCTTGTATGTCTTCTTTTGAAAAAAATCTCGTTCATGTCTTGTGCCTACTTTGTAATGAAGTTATTTCCTTCTGTTCTCTGTTGCTGCCGTTTTTTTCCTTTAACTTTTATTTTAACTTCCTGGATACATGTGCAGCTTGTTACATAGGTAAACACATGCCATGGTGGTTTGCTGCACAGATCAACTCATTACCCAGGTATTAAGCCCAGTATCCATTAGCTGTTCTTCATGATTCTCTCTCTCCCCACCCCCAGACAGGCCCCAGTATATGTTGCTCCCCATCACATGTCCATGTATTCTCACTATTCAGCTCCCACTTATAAGTGAGAACTTGCGATGGTTGGGTTTTTGTTTCTACATTAGTTTACTGAAAACAACAGCTTCCAGCTCCATTCATGTCCCTGCCAAGAACGTTATCTCATTTTTTTGTCCAGCTGCATAGTATTCCAGGGTGTATGTGTACCATATTTTCTTTATCGAGTCAATCATTGATGGGTATTTGGGTTGATTCCATGTCTTTACTATTGTGAATAGTGCTTCAGTGATCATACACATACATGCATCTTTCTAATAGAATAACTTATATTCCTTTGTGTATATACACAAGGAATAGGAATGACTGTTGAAATGGTATTTCTGCCTTTAGGTCTTCGACGAATTTCCATACTATCTTCTACAATGGGTGAACTAATTTACATTCCCACCAATAGTGTAAAAGTGCTCCTTTTTCTCCACAGCCTCGCAAGCCTCTGTTGTTGCTTGGCTTTTCAATAATCATCATTCTAACTGGTGTGAGATGTTATCTTGTTGTGGTTTTAATTTGCTTTTCTGTAATGATCAGTGATGTTGAGCTTTTTTTTCATATTTCTTGGCCACTTGGATGATGACAGTTTCTTTTGCTGTCCAGAACCTCTTAATTAGATCCCATTTGTTGATTTTTGCATTTGTTGCTGTTTCTTTTGGTGTTTTTGTCATAATATATTTGCCTGTGTCTATGTCCTGAATGATATTGGCTAGATTTTCTTCTATGTTTTTCTTTATTTTTAATTTTGGGGTTTTACATTTAAATCTGTAATCTATCTTGAGTTAATTTTCGTATAAGGTGTACAGAGGGGTCCAGTTTTCGTTTTCTGCAGATGGCTAGCCAGTTCTCCCAGTGCCATTTATCAAATAGGGAATCATTTCCTCATTGCATGTTTTAGTCAAGTTTGTAGAAGAGCATGTTATTGTAGGTGTGCAGTCTTATTTCTGAGTTCTGTATTCTATTCCATTTGTCTATATTGTTTTTGTACCACTATCATGCTGTTTTGGTTACTGTAGCCTTGTAGTATAGTTTGAAGTTAGGTTGTGTGACCCCTCCAACTTTGTTCTTTTTGCTTAGGATTGTCTTGACTCTTTGGGCTCATGCTGGCTCCATATGAAATTTAAAATAGTTTATTCTACTTCTTTGAAGAATGTCAATAGTAGTTCAATGGGAAAAATCACTGAATCTACAAATTACTTTTTCACGATATTGATATTTCCTATCCATGGGCATGGAATTTTTTTTGCCATTTGTTTGCATCCTCTCTGATTTATTTGAGCAGAGGTTTGTAGTTTCCCTTGAAAAGCTTCTTCACTTCCTTTGATAGATGTATTCCTAGGTACTTTAGTCCCTTTGTAGCAATGGTGAATGAGAGTTTATTCATAATTTGGCTCTCTGTTTGCCCATTGTTAGTATATAGGAATGCTAGTGATTTTTGCAGATTGCTTTTGTATGCTGAAACTTTCCTGAAGTGGCTAATCAGCTTAAGAAGCGTTGTGCTGGCCAGGCACGGTGGCTCACGCCTATAATCCCAGCACTTTGGGAGGCTGAGGTGGGTGGATCACAAGGTCAAGAGATGGAGACCATCCTAGTCAACATGGTGAAACCCCGTCTCTACTAAAAATACAAAAATTAGCTGGGCATGGTGGCGCACACCTGTAGTCCCAGCTACTTGGGAGAATAAGGTAGGAGAATTTCTTGAACCCAGGAGGCACAGGTTGCGGTGAGCCGAGATCATGCCATTGCACTCCAGCCTGAGTAACAAGAGTGAAACTCCATCTAAAAAACAAAAAAGCTTCGTTCTGAGATGCTTGGGTTTTCTAGATAGGATCATGTCATCTCCCTCTCTTCCTATGCAAATATACTTTATTTCTTTCTCTTGCCTGATTTCCCTGGTCAGAACTTTCAATACTATGTTGAATTGGAGTGGTGAGAGAGGGCATACTTGGTCTTGTGCTGTGTTTCAAGGGGAATGCTTCTCAATTTTACCCATTCAATATGACATTGGCTGTGGGTTTGTTATATATGACTCTTACTCTTTTGAGTAATGTTCCATCAATACCTAATTTATTGAAAGTTTTTAACATAAAGGGATGTTGAATTTTATTAAAGGCCTTTTCTGCAACTATTGAGATCATCAAGTGGTTTTTGTCTTTATTTCTCTTTATGTGATGAAATACATTTATTGATGTATTGAAATACATTTATTGATATAGAACCAACCTCACATCCATGCAACCTTACATTCCTGGAATGAAACCAACTTGATCATGGTGGATAAGCTTTTTGATGTGCTTCTGGATTTCCTTTGCCAGTATTTTATGGAGGACTTTTGCACCAATGTTCATGAGGGATATTGAGCTGAAGTTCTCTATTTTTGTTGTATTCTGTTAGATTTTGGTATCAAGTTGATGCTGGTCTCATAAGATGTCTTATGGAGGAATCCCTCCTTTTCAGTTGTTTGGAATAGTTTTGGTAAAATGGTGAGAGCTCTACTTTGTACCTCTGGTAGAATTCTGCAATAAATCCATCTGGTTTTGAGATTTTTTTTTTTTTTTGGTTGGCAGGCTATTTAATACTGCCTCAATATCAGAACTTGCTATTTGTCTATTCAGGGAATAAATTTCTTCCTGCATTAGTCTTGGGAGAGAGTATTTGTCCAGAAATTTATCCATTTCTTCTAGATTTTCTAGTTTATGTGCATGGAGGTATTTATAGTATTTTCTGATGATGACTTTTATTTATGAGTCAGTTGTGATATTCCCCTTATCATTTCTGATGGTGTCAGTTTAGTTCTTTTCTCTCTCTCTCTTTTTTTTTTTTATTAGTCTAGCTAGCAGTCTACCTATTTCATTTAATTAAAAAAAAAAAGCTCCTGCATTCAATGATATTTTGAAGGGTTTTTCATGTCTTTATCTCCTTCAGCTCTGTTCTGATCTTGGCTATTTCTTGTCTTCTGCTAGCTTTGCGGTGTGTTTGCTCTTGGTCCTCTAGTTATTTTAGGTGTGATATTTGATTGTCAATTTGAGATCTTCCCCTCTTTCTCCTGTGGACATTTAGTGCTACAGATTTTCCTCTTAACACTTCCTTAATTGCTTCCCAGAGATTCTGTATGTTGTCTCTTTGTTCTCATTAGTTTCAATGAAATTCTTGATTTATGCCTTAATTTCATTATTTACCCAAGCAGATTGTTCAATGTCCATGTAGTTGTGCAGTTCTGAGTTAGCTTTTTAATCTTGAGCTCTAATTTGATTGTGCTGAGGTCTGAGAGACTGTTATGATTTCAGCTCTTTTGAATTTGCTGAGAAATGTTTTACTTCCAATTATGTGATCAACTTTAAAGTAAGTGCCATGTGGTGATAAGAAGAATGTAATTCTGTTGTTTTTAGTTGGACAGTTCTGTAGATACCCATCAGGTCTACGTGATCCAGAGCTGAGTTCAGATCCTTAATGTAGCACTGGAGTGAGCAGAAAATTAACACCAAGACAAAAGTATGCCAAATTGCAGGGTCCTTATTGCCGGCGACCACGGAGGACTCATGTCTCTCCAACCCATGGCCCCGAGCTCAGGGGGAGCAAGGCATTTAAGCTGCAAAACCACATCTTTTTCTTGTTCAGGGGGGCACAGCAGTGTGCAAGACAAGCTGTCTGTACAGAAGCTAAAGTCTGTGGTTTGTTGCAAGGGAAGGGGGGTAGCAGTGGAAATTTTTACCCTTAACACTTCTGAGAATTGATGTACATTAACTGGTCTGAGAACGACACTTCTGCCCCGGACCCAAGTAGCTTCTCTATAAGATGGCAGTGCTTAGGCTTCAGTTCTAGACCCTATCACACTGAATATCTGTTAATTTTCTCTCTTAATGATCTAATATAATCAGTGGAGTGTTAAAATATCCCATTATTATTTTAGTCTCTTTGCAGCTCTAAGAACTTGCTTTATGAAGCTGAGTGTTCTTGTATTGAGTGCATATATATTTAGTATATATATACTCTTCTTGTTAAATTGAACCCTTTACCATTATGTAATGCCCTTCTTGGTCTTGTTTGATCTTTTTTGGCTTAAAGTTTATTTTGTCAGAAACTAGGATTACAACCTCTACTTTTTTCTGTTTTCCATTGACTTGAACCTATGTGTGTCTTTGCATGTGAGATGGGTCTATTGTAGATAGCATACCGATAGGGCTTGACTCTTTTATCTACTTGCCATTCTGTGTCTTTTTTGGAGGCATTTAACCCATTTACGTTTAATGTTAATATGGTTATGTGTGAATTTGATCCCGTCATCATGATGCTAGCTGGTTATTTTGCAGAGTTGTTTATGTGGGTGCTTCATAGTGTCACTGGTCTGTGTACTTCATAGTGCTTTTTTAGTGGCTGGTAATAATTTTTCCTTCTCATATTTAGTACTTCCTTCAGGAGCTCTTGCAAGGGTGGCATAGTGGTCATGTATTACCTCAACCTTTGCTTGTCTGAAAAAAATATTTTTGTCCTTCTCTTTTAAAATTTAGTTTGGCCAGATATGAAATTTGTGTTGGAAATTCTTTTCTTTAAGATTGTTGAATATTAACCCCCAATCTCTTCTGGCTTGAAGGGTTTCCACTGAGAGGTCTGCTGTTGGTCTCATAGGCTTACTGTTGTAGATGACCTGGCCTGTCTCTCTGGCTGCCCTTAACATTTTTTCTTTTATTTTCAACCACAGAGAATCTGATGATTGTGTATCTTGGGGTTGATCTTCTCATGGAGTACCTTACTGGGGTTCTATGGATTTCCTGAATTTGAATGCTGGCCTATCTTTCTAGGTTAAGGTAGTTCTCCTGGATGATATCCTGAAGTATGTTTTTCAAATTGGTTCCATGCTCTGTCTCTTTCAGGTTGTATCTTTTAACATCATACCATATTTATTAAAGGTTTTGTTTGTTTCTTTTTATTTACTTCCTCTATTCTTGTCTACATGTCTGAGTTCTGTAAGATAGTATTCAAGCTCTGAGATTCTTTATATTTGTGGTCTATACATGTGATTTCACTGTGGGTTTCTCATGTTGCATTTTTCAGCTCCATCAAGGCAGTTATGTTTCTCTCTAACCTGGCTAATGTAGTGGTCAGCTTGTATTGTTTTATCATAAGTCTTAGATTCTTTGCATTAGGTGAGAACATGCTCCTTTAGATCAGTGAAGTTTGTTATTACCCACCTTCTAAAGCCTCATTCTGTCAATTCAGCTGTCTTAGCCTTTGCTGGAGAAATGTTTCAGTCATTTGGAAAAGAAGTGACACTCTGACTCTTTGAATTTTCAGCATTTTCCAATGATTCCTTCTCATCTTTGTGGGCTTATCTGCCTTTGATCTTTGAGGTTGCTGACCTTTGAATGGATTTTTTTGTGGGATCTTTTTTGTTACCATTTTCTGTTTACTTTTCTTTTAACAGTAAGATCCCTCTTCCAGAGGGCTGCTGCAGTTTCCTGGGGGTTCACTCCAGACCCTAGTCACCTTTTTTCCTCCTGCACCTTGTGATGTCACCAGTGAAAGTTATGAAACAGCAAAGATGGGCAGCCTGCTCCTTCCTCTGGGAGCTCTGTCTCAGGTGGGCACCCACTCCTGTATGAGGTGTTAGGAGATCTCTATTGGGAGATCTCACCCAGTCAGGAGGAACAGGAACAGAGACTCACTTAAAGAAGCAGTCTGGCTTCTCTTTGGCAGAGCACATGTGCTGTGTGCTGACTGTTCTGCCTCTCCAGAGCCAGCAGCCTGGAAAGACTATGTCACTGAACTGCAGAGACAGTGGCTCTTCCACCCATCCGGGACTCTATCTCAGGGCAAGACCCAGAGTTCTGTTCATAAAACCCTGTTTGGAGTTGCTGTAATTCACATAGGGAGGCCCTGTCCAGTGATGAGGTGTATATTGGGGCCCTACTTTAAGAAGAAGACTGTCCACAATCAAGCATAACAGCTGTACTGCATTGTGGGAAATTTCTTCCAGTTGCTAGTGTTGAAAGGATAGACAGTCAACTGGAACCTCAGGTATGGCGGCCACCCTTCCCCACAGGAACTCAATCTGTCTCAGGCTATCTCTTGCCTCCTGCCACTGACTGGCTGAAATTCCAGGGAGTGAAGCCTATGGAACAAAGTAGATTGGTCCCCTAGATACAGCCTGCTTCCTAGAGGAATGCACAAGATCTCTTGCCTTGCCAGAGTCCCCAGTGCTGGAGTTTGCAAAACTCCTGGGTTTCCCTGCATTCCTGAGCAAAACAGTGAGCAGCCACCCCAAGACTCCACAACTCTGTGCTTTGGACCTAGACCCTTGTGGCATGGGCTCATGAGGGGTTCCTGATTCAAGGGTTGAAAAGATTCATAGGAAAAGCATGGTTTCCCAGACAGGGTCACACAATCACTCGCAGCCTCTCTTGGCTGGGTATGGGAGCTACCCTGGTTTCATGCCACTTCTGTGTGTGCCATTGCGCTACCTTACTCTTCCTTGATCTCCATGGGTTGAGACATCAGCCTAGTCAGTCCCAGTGTGAAAACCTGAATACTTCAATTGACGGTACAGAATTCACTGCCAGTTTTCATTGCTCTGCATGAGAGCAGCAGACCACAGCTGCTTCTAATTGGCCATGTTGACCCCTCTCTACTTCTATTTTTCTTATTGAGTGGTTTGAGGTCCCTGTAGATTCTGAATATTAGCTTTTTGTTGGCTGCATAAATACTTTTCCCATTCTTTAGGTTATTGTTTATTCTGTTGATTATTTATTTTGTTGTACAGAAGATTTTCTTTTTCCTTAGTTTGATTAAGCCTCATTTGTCTATTTTTGGTATTGTTGCATTTGCTTTTGAGGTCTTAGTCATAAGTTATTTACCTAGGCCAATGTCCAGAAGAGATTTTCCTAGGTTTTAGAATGTCCTTTCACCAGTGCATTTTTTTTTTTTTTTTTTTTTTTTTTTTTTTTTTTTTTTTTTTTTTTTTTTTTTTTTTTTTTTTTTTTTTTTTTTTTTTTTTTTTTTTTGTCAACTTTGCTGAAGATGAGATGGTTGTATGTATGTGAGTTTATCTCTGCATTTTAGATTCTATTTCATTAATCTATATGTTTATTTTTATACCCATACAATGTTATTTTGGATATAATTTTTTACTATTATTTGAAGTCCAGCAATGTGATGCCTCTTTTTTTAAAAAATTTGTTTGAATTTGATTTTTTTTTTTTTTTGGCTTAAGATTGCTCTGGCTATTGGCTCTATTTTGGTTCCTTATGAATTTTAGAATTATTTTTTCTTACAATGTGAAAGGTGACACTGGTAATTTTATAGGAATTGCATTGAATCTGTAGATTACTTTAGGCAGTATACTTATTTTAGTGTTATTGATTCTTCCAATCCATAAGCATGGAATATCTTTCTACTTGTTTGTGTCATCTATGGTTTACTTCATCATTGAGATCTTTCACCTCCTTGGTTAAAGGTATCCTGAGGTATTTTATTTATTTTGTAGCTGTTGTAAATGGGATTGAATTCTTGATTTGGTTCTCAGCTTGATCATTATCTGTGTATAGAAGTGCTACTTTTGTTTTTACTTTGATTTTGTATTCTGAAACTTTACTACAGTCATTTATCAAATCTAGAATTCTTTGAGAGAATTCTTTAGACTTTTCTAAGTATAATATAATATCATCTGCAAACAGAGAAATTTGACTTCCTCTTTTACTATTTGGATGCCTTTTAATTTTTCTCTTGCATGACAGATCTTGCTAGGACTTCCAGTAATATGTTACATGTGAATGGTGAAAATGGGCATTCTTGTCTTAATCCAGTTCTTAGGAAAAATAATTTTAACTTTTCCCATTAAGTATTATGTTGATTGTGGGGTTGTGATATATGGCTTTTATTATTTTGAAATACGTTCTTTCTTTCTATGCTCAATTTGTTGACAATTTTTGTCATGAAGAAATGCTGAATTTGAATGAATGATTTTCTGCAGCTATTGAAATGATCAAAGGCATTTCTTAACAGTGGTTCTACTATTTTACAATAAGATCAGAAATATGTGATCATAATAATTGTTATAATTTTTTTCAACATTTGGAATTAGCACACTTATTTTTTCATGTTTACAGGTAAGTGATACTTTGTGATAATTTAATATAAAGTTTCTTTCAAAATAAAGTTTTTTGTATTTTTCAGTAAATTGTATACTGTGTGTGTGTGTGTGTGTGTGTGTGAAAGAGAGACAGAGAGACAGAGAAAGAGAAGTGTCTTTGTAAGTACTTACTAATTTTTAATTGGTTTGTTTCATTTTAAGGAGCAATTAAGCATTCTGACACAAATATTTTATTGGATAAATATATCTAAAATATTCTAAATATTATTTTGGTGTGTATCTTGCAATTTCATTTTTAATAGTGTCTTAGATAAATATGTTGGCTTTTATTTTGAGAAAATTTATCATTTAATTTCTTTTATAATTAATAGTTTTGCCCTATCTAAGAAATATTTGCCTACTTGAAAATTGTAAATATAAGAAATACTATTAACAAATACATTACATACTTGTCTTGGTTTTGAATAAACAACTTTCTACTTCTCTGTGATGGACTTATTCTTTGTATAATTCAGCTCTACAAGAATTTATGATGTTGACCCATTTTTTATAATATAATGAGAAATATATGGTCTTATTCTGTCTTTTATAAATATATATATGAGAACAAGCATGGTTTTTATACTTCTACCTCCTAATCGAAAGTGGAAGATCTATTTTTTCTAATTTTAATAATAATTATTTGCATATATCACTGTCTAGTACAATAATGAGTGTTTATGATTCGTTATTAGGCTACTTAAAAAAGATGTGTTTTAAGAGACGGGAAAACATTCAGGACATTTTATTAAATCTTAATATCAGTGATTAATCATAGCAAGCATTTACACTTAATAAACAAGAATTCAATTGCATGTAAAATTATGCCATTTGTAAAAGCTCAATTCCTTATACTGTTGGTGAAAGTGATTTTATTCTATCAAGTGTAAGTAACTTTTTGTTAAAAGTGTATCAATAGGCAAGGAGTGGTGACTCATGCCTGTTACCCCAGCACTTTGAGAGGCTGAGGCAGTTGGATGATTTGAGGTCAGGAGTTTGAGACCAACTTGACCAGCATGGTAAAACACTATCTCTATAGAAAAAAAATAAATTAGCCAGGTGTGGTGGCGCAGGCTTGTAATCTCAGCTATTTGGAAGTCTGAGGCAGCAGAATTGCTTGAGCCAAGATTGCGCCACTGCACTTCAGCCTGGGTGACTGAGCAATTCTCTGTCTTAAAAATAAAATTAAAAAGTTTATCAATAAAGCTCAGTAAAAATTTGTAACTAAAAAATAAAAAATACTGTGCCTAAGTGTGCTCACATGTAGTATAACTAATTACATTTTGGTCAAAGCCTGGCTCTATAATGTAGGATTTTGATTTTAAAATAATGACAGTTTTCACTTTGAGAGAGGGGTTTCACCTTCATAATAGTTTCTGTCATTTGAAGACAATACTCCTGTTACACATTTATTGAAATCGAGTTGTCTTATTTTAAATTTTTTTATTAAATTATTGTCACCTACAAAATCTTGCTTTAATACGTTTTTAGTGTTATTATGTATGCTACATAATTAGTAACAAGATAATTCAAATACCTTAATCTTTTCTTGTTATTACGGTTTCTAATTTTGTAAGTTGTTATTAAACATTAAATATTCATGAGTTTGTTTTACTTTTTAATTGTCATCAATGATGTAGTATGATGCTGGGGGCTAATCTTTCTTGTGATTGTCATTATTAGTCAAGAAATGCAATAAAATGGTCCTTGAAGAATAAACTACATGAAGTAATAAGAATGCATGCTGTATATTATTTCATTCTACAGAAAGTCTGTCAAATGTTTCAAGCAATATTTTTCATTAAATTTTGAAGTCAAATTCACGAATGAATTTAGAAATAAGACAGTTAATCTAGTTCTGCTGAAGATTAACCTGAATTAAACATGTTTTTAGGACTTTTAAACACACTTATTCAGTTAGCATCTTGGAAATCTATCTTTAGGTATGTACTTATAAATCTTTTTACCGTTAAAAAACATATAGCCTAAAGGTAAACTTTGGGAATATCTGGGCCAGAAAACCCAACATTTTTGCGTGAACCTCTGTATGCTAAAATATGTATTAGCATACAATCAACTTTACTGTATATGAAAAGCCGTCTTTAAGTAATTGTGTTGAAAAATAATTTCAAAATGTGTGTCTAAAGGCCTATATCTCAGAAAGCAATAAATTGTAAAGAATATATTCACTCTATAATGAATAATATTGTTACTAATTCAAAATGTAAATCAAGTTAAATATCTACAGACCCAACATTGTATTTCATTTTTAAATGTTGTATAGTTGAATTATGTAGTACTTTTCACACTATTCTATGCTCTATTTTGAATAGTTTTAATGCCTGAGCTATATTGACTTCTATTAGCAGGAAAGTGATTGTCACTCTAAGGCAACACATCAGTTCTTCTTTAGCAGACTGATGTTAAATGTAGATATAATATTAATATCCTTTCATTGACCCAGTCATTCCTGCTGCATCCTCTCATGAAGTAAACTATATAGATTTGTCACAACTAGATAATGCTCAAAATTTGAAGTGATTTTTGTTCCACCAAGCCCATCCACTACATCCCTTCATAGAATTTGGATCTCAGCAGGGCCAGTTTTCTACTAAGCACATGCAATTAAGGGTACCATATTAAAACAAAGCAGAGGAGCAGCCTTTGATTTGAATTTATTTAACTTAAGCAAACACAGTTTTTTAATAACAAAAATAAAAATATTTTGGCTAGATTCAGTTGACTAATTCTAAATCACCTCTAGTAGTTTCTGCATCTTAAAACAAAACATCAATTTTTGTAACCTATACCTATGTAGGATTTAGATGTTTTTTCAAGGTAATTCCATTGAGAAACCTTAAGAAATACTCATGAAAATATATCTCAATATGAATGACAATCTTTTGACACTGTCCTCATATTATATAAAATGTAGATTCACAAACAAAGTCTTAAGCAATATTATAACTCTCTATCAAAAAGGTTAAAATAAAGTATTCAAGAATCCCAGGACATAATAGATAATCATAGTTAGATTTCCCATTCATATCTATGGGAATTGTGAGTAATTACTGAAAAGAAAAAAGGAAAAGTTTCTAAAATGGTGAGGAAAAACTGGAGGAAGTATTTTTAATTATGTGATGAATCAGAAATACATTCAACTTTTAATTTTCTCTTATTGAAAGTTAATAGGAAAACATCACTTTTCTTTTTGATTCATTAATTGTGTTATGTAAGTACTTGGATTTAATACTTTCAATATAAGAAAGTCGAGGGTTAGAGAGATTTAGGTACTTTGCAAAAACTTCATAAATACAAAAAAGGAAAGCTTGGTTTAACATAGGACGAATTACTTAACCAGGGTATCAGTCAGACTATATCAGGTTATGCTGCAGTGCAAACATGCTCAGTATCTCATTGGTATATATCTCATTTATATATATGTGTATACACACACACACACACACACACACACATATATGAAGTTATTTCATATGTATGTATTGCTTACCTTCAATATTTAATACACATTTATATAAATATTACTCTTATTGGTATACACACACACACACACACACACCAATGGTTTTTATATATGTGTGTGTGTATAAATATAGTTATTTCTTATATTCACTGCAATTTGGATGCAGCCAGTGATTCACCTTCAGAACCCAGAATGAAAGATTTATTATCTGGAATAAGGTCAACCACTTTTACAGAAGAAAAATAATTTTGTGACTTAATAACAAATCTTAAATGCTTCTGCTTTAAAAACGCTTAAGAAGCAAGAATGATCAGAGTGTAAGTCTATAAAACCTTTTTATAGTACAAATTAAAACTATCCATGGAAATGTAAAGCACATATTATCTTTGATACCAAAACTGCTCTTCTAGAAATCTGTTCCAAAGATATTCCCACAACTCAAACTTAATTGGCCAAAGCATATCACATAGCCATGTCACCTTCACAGTGCAGAGAATGCAAATTGCACTTGCCTCTGAAAAGTAGTAAAGTATATTGCTAACTCATTTGCTGTGTTTGAGTGTATGTGTATATTTATATGTGAATATGTGTATGTACAATACTTACATACATTTATGTAAATATCACTATTAGTGTATTCAAAATAAAAAATATATCACAGTAAACATACTGTTAAGCATTCTTAAATTTGTAACTTTAATAGTCGTGTGTGCTATAAGCAAGTTTTACCTAAATTATATATATGTGTATGTGTATATACATATATATATATATACACATATGGTGATGTATATTATATATACACTATATAATTATTTTTTCATAATGTACATTTGAAATATATATATTTATTGTTTTATATTTGTATGTTTAATTTACTTTGTTGAGGATTTTTTCCTACTTTTTGCCTTACAAATATTTTAATAAATTTTTATCTGTCCTATATCATAGTCTTTCCATTGATAGCTCCTGGGATTCTTTTATTATTAAAGGATGTTCTTATACTCTGATTTCTCTTCAGATCATATAAGGATCTCCTTCCATTACAATATTATGAATATGAGTTTCTGTATATTTTTATACTTTTAATGTATCATTAATTTTATGTCATTGATTCATGAAGAAGTTATTGAAATAATGAATTTAAATAGATATCTAGTCTTTTTTATTTTTCTAAAGAATGAATTCTAAAAAATTTACTGAATCATCAAATCTCCCATGTTATTTTGAAATGAAACATTTACAGTAGCTTAGGTTTCCATAGCTATTCTGAATTTTAGGCTCTGCTTTATCATTATAAGCATTTATGGCTTTGGAAGTATTCGTTTAAACATCCTAATAGTAGAAGGTATTTCAATTTCTGGCAAATTCAATTTCTAGTTAGGTCTTCATATTACTATTTATTTTCAGAACTTCTATAGCTATTCTTTTGTGTTCATTTTTCCACAAAAACTGCAGTAGCATAATGCTTATTTTTAAAACTTAAGATATATTTTGTTAGTTTTATTGTTAGGTTAAAACAGATTTATTTATAGTAAATGTTTTTCTTGTTGTGGATTCATAGTACTGTAGATTTCCTCACTGTCTATGTCAGGGAGCATTTAAATAGCCATTAAGTTACATATGTATTCAAATTATAATAAATGTATCTAAGAATCACTCTGAGCTTAGGGCAATTTGAAGGCATAAGGTTGGAGGAGGCATTCTTTAAAACGTCCCAGATATTCAGATTGTTTGTATACTTTTGTTTACCATTTTTTCTGTCATTTCCATAAATAATATTTTCTCAAAAATGCATCATTTGTTATAGGTTTCAAATATTTAATCTATAATTTATAATAAAATATTTCCTTTAAATATATATGCCCATATGTCAATCTAACCTAGTCCTGAAAAATAGTGGACTAGCAAGTTTGATAAAAAAGTAATTCTATATTACATTGTTTTAAATGGGACAAATAATTTATGTCTAACTCACGGAGCAACTTATAAGAATTTTTGCAGTAATGACTCTTAAATCCAGAACAATTCCTGCATGAAGTAAAACATTAAGTACACCTGTTGCATGATTGTTTAATATTTTAATAGTGAGTATTTAATATTAATAATAGTAAATTTACAAGTGATTCTATTAGTTTATAATATGAAAATTATTATATGATCTAGCATATTCATTACATTTTCCCTCTATTGCATATAATATAATGCAATGCATACAAATCATAAAAACATACAATTATAAGTTTACCAGTTCCATAAATATTAATGTTCTATCTACAGAAACCATTGCAAAACACAAACTAAATTTAAAAATAAAAATAATTTCAGCAGCACACTTTGCCTCTTCAAATTTTGTTATTATTCTATTGAGAAACATTTTCTTAAAATATATTTTTGTATATTTTTAAAGACATATTTTGTGTCTTCTTTTACTTAGAAGAGAGAATTTCGTAAAACTTTGAATATTTTCATGTTAGAGTATCTTCTCTTTCATCTTTTATATTTTTTCTTTCTCAATATTCTGGATTGTGTTGTGTCCTCACCCAATTTTCATCAGTGAACTACATTTTTTTTTTTCAGATTGGGTCTCACTCTGTCACACAGGGTGGAGAACATGAGCACAATCATGGCTCACTGCAGCTTCCATCGCTCCAGGCTCAAGCCATTTTCCCACCTCATCCTCCCAATTTGCTGGGACTTCAGGCACTTGCCACCACACCTGGTTAAATTTACTGATGGGTTCCCCATTGTTGCCTAGGCTGATCTGAAACTTCTGAGCTGACACAATCCTTCCACCCCAGCTTCTCAAATATAGATTTTAATATGTTGAATGTAGAAATTATTTTCTTAATCTTTGTTTACATTTTACTTAAATTTTTAGTCATTTCAAATTACTTTTTAACTTCCATTGTGCTAATAATGTGTCTTCTAAATACCTACTTGAGATCTTGTTTCAACAAGGCTTTGTTCTAATTATGTTCTTATGTATTATGGAAACACATTGGAAAATATCCCTTTCTTAAAGTAAATCCCTTTCTTATTTCATGTTAATTCTCTTTTGGATGTATAATCAAAACTGTTACCTAAAGTAGCACAACTGCTCCCACATATACTGGCTTGAATATCATTGTTTATCCTCATCTAAAATAGTTAAAGCCTGGGAAAGGTTTAGTTAGGCAGTCCTTGTTTGTGTCATGAATTTGCAGTGTTATAGCTTGTACTGAAATTATCTGAAAGTTTGACTGGGCTGTAGGATTCACTTCCGAATTACCTCACTCACATTTCTGAAAAGTTGGAATTGGCTCTTTGTTAAGGTCTCAATCCCTCTCTAGTTGGGCCTCAGCAAAGGACTGCTTAAGGGTTCTCACACCATGGCAGGTGGCTTTCCCCAGAGTGTGTGACCTATGTGTCCAAGATGAATGCTGTAATACCTTTTGTCACCTAGCTGTTAAACTCACCATATTATGACCTCTGCCAAATTTCATGGGTTAAGCAATAGCAAAAATCTTGCCAGATTGAAGAATAGGAGACATAAATCACACATTGGAATGGAGGCATATCAAAGTCATGTTGAAAGAAAAGATTGTAGGAATATATAATGGTTGTAGCCACCTTTGGAAAATATAATCTGCAAGTTATCTTTCTGGCCTCAAATCATATTCTCCTCACATGCAAAACATAATCATCCCTTTCTATCTTGTAAAGTTTTTAAGAAATATACTGGTAAGATAGCCAGCTTAAACTAAAATAGACAGAGGCCTTGGACTCTAAAATATTATAGATGAGAAATAGGCTGAGGGTGCTTCTCAACTGAACTACCAGCTACTATTTTTTTTTAAATGAAAAAGAATGATACCTAATAAACTGGAACCAAAGGCAAGAGACAGAGGCAAAAGCCACCATGATATTGACAGGCAGTAAGCCTAAGCCTTAATCAAGAGACTGCCAGCATGTGCCACCCACATTTTGCAATTGGTTAGGACCAGTAACCATTATGTGTTTTCTATTTTCTACCTTTTAGAATGAGAGTGTCCACTTGTATTTTGGGTGTATGAGGGGTAGATGGCTTCACATAAAGAGAAATTATACTCACAAAGCTATACTTAGGGAGCTACACAGCCTTTCTGAGCAGAGCTGATAGCTGATTTGATACTGGCTTTTGGGGAAAACATGGAGAGCAGGGATTGGAGGACTCTCAAATGTGTAAGAGTTGACATCTGAAGACGATGATTGATTGATTGATTGATAGATAGTGGCTTGATTATTGGAGCAACTTTGTCCAAAACTGTAAGGCTTTAAAAAAAATTTATTATCCTTTAAGTTCTGGGGTACACGTGCAGGTTGTGCAGGTTTGTTACATAGAGGTGCCATGCTAGTGGTTTGCTGCATCCATTGCCCCATCATCTAAATTAGGTATTTCTCCTAATGCTATTACTCCTCAATCCCCCCCACCCCCTGCTATTCCTCCCTTAGTCCCCCACCCCCAGGCACCAGTGTGTGATGTTCCCCTCCCTGTGTCCATGTGTTCTCATTGTTTAGCACCCACTTATGAGCGAGAACATGCAGTGTTTGGTTTTCTGTCCTTGTGTCAGTTTGCTGAGAATGATGGTTTCCAGCTTCATCCATGATCCTACAAAGGAAATAAATTCGTCCTTTTTTATGGCTGCATAGTACTCCATGATGTATATGTGCCACATTTTCTTTATCTGGTCTAATATTGTTGGACATTTGGGTTGGTTCCAAACCTTTGCTATTGTGAACAGTGCCGCAATAAACATGTGTGACTGTGTCTTTATAGTAGAATGATTTATAATCCTTTGGGCATATACCCAGTAATGGAATTGCTGGAACAAATGGTATTTTTTGTTCTAGATCCATGAGGAATTGCCAAACTGTCTTCCACAATGGTTGAGTTAATTTACACTCCCACCAACTGTGTAAAAACTTTCCTGTATCTCCACATCCTCTCCAGCATCTGTTACCAAGACTGCAAGACTTTCAAAACCAAATGTCTATTACTGGTTATTTGGTTTGGAAAAGCATTTTCATTGATTCAAGCTGTTGATGGATTGACTGGGTTCGGGTGATTATTCCTTGCCATGTTACTATGATTCAGGAACAATCGAGGATTTCCTAGGACACTTTGTATTCTAACCACATAAAGTTTCCCTTCACAGCTCCCAAAAATCATTTTTTTTTCATGACCTTGGTGCATCTGTATTAAAAATACCTCTTATTTATAAAACTGTATTTAGATGAAAAGAGATTTATAGACCTATTAGAGGTCAACCTAGGAAAACCACAAGTGTCTATCTATCTTGTAAGTGCTGTAAATATTAAATGAGGATTATATATATACATAAATAAAATGAAAGCTATGAACCAAATGATGTCATTCATATGTAAATAAAATTATAAATGCATTTTGGTGGGGATTAATTGTGATTATAGGTAACAGACCAAAAAGAAAATGATTTATAATTACTAAATTTTGAATTTTGAAGCAGAATAATATTAATAATTATTCAAAAAATTATAATATTTTTCAAGTATATATCAATGTATCTCTTTGTCAACTACTATGATATTTTTATTTTATTTTAAAGAATTAAAGCAATTTGACCATATTAAACATTGCAATATATCTGTAGGGCCTTCAGATTTTTAGCCAGGCAAATCTCACCAAATATCACAAAAATAATTACAGACAAATTTTTTGTAAGCTAGAAATTAAAATAAACTTTATTTTTCTTTTAAATGGTTTATATAAGAAATCTATAAAAAATTATGCTGAAGGATAAAATATTAGCAATATTTTCAGTACAATTACCAAGGGACCTGATTGTATTCATAGCTTCATTTTACAGCTAATAAAACTGAGAATTACAGTGACTGAATTAATTTGTCCAAGGATGTTCACCTAGAATGCAACACAATGGAGTTAAGTCAAAGGCAGTTTGATATGGAGCAAGGCTTATAACTATCATTTTTTATACAGTAGTCTCTCTTAATAACATATGGTTATATAAATTTGTCAACTTTTGCCTTCTCCATGACTAAAAATTAGGAATGACATATGCAATGTAGCCCACTCCTGTTAATGAAAAGAATTTAAAATGTGTTGGAAGATATCTAAAAATAGTATCAATACTGTATGAGTGACATTAAGAACATAAAATTGATCACGAACATAAAATTGAACATGAGCATAAAATTGATCATGTTCTTAAAGACACCTAATAAAAAAGGTAGATAATTCCCTGAATGCAAGATGCAATATAAAAAGGATCTTGATTCTCCGTTTTATAAACTTGAAAATTCAGTGGAATCTCAATTAAAATTCCAATGGAATTGATTTGGAAAGTATGAAAAATATTAAGAAATAGGAAGAAATTATTTTTAAATATTCACAATACTCAAGGATTAACATTAATCATTTATAAATAGCCTACACGTCAGTAAATAAAAGTTAAAGAATCTTATAGAAAGTGATAAATATATATATATATATGCTATTCAACAAAATTATTTAAATAACTGAACATGTAAAATACTGCTCACCATCATCAGAAATCAAGAAAATGTATATTGATGTAACACTGTGACTTGAAAAACATAAAATGCTTATAACAAGTAGGGAGGGGAAATTTGAGGAAATAGAAATTCTAATACAACATTGATGGGAGTATATACTTTTAAAGGTCAATCTGGCAGTAACTATCCAATATAAAATGTGCATTAACTTTGCCTCAGTAGTTTTACTTCTAGAAGTTGTACTTTAACATACTCCAATAAAGGTGCATGAGCAGGAAACATTCATTGTTTACAATAGTAAAAATTTCATTGTTTGCAACAGTAAAAGAAAAACAGAGTGGTTTTTTCAGGACTGCCTAAAAAGTCATAAATCAAAAAGGGCTGAAATATATGATGTCATATCCCAACGAAGGTTGTCTCAATAAGCAAACCTTACTAATAAAAATGTAATATTTAATTAACTTGACTGTGTCAATACAATAACATATAAAGTAACATAAATTACCAAAAAGTTCACATGTGATATTACTTATATGCAAAAATAAGTGTATGTGTGTTAATATAAAAATTAAAGATTTGATACACAAAGATATTTAGTCATTATTAGTAAGATTTAGATAAGGGAAAGAGAGAGAGTTGATGTTCAGTTTTAAATGTTTTATTCTATGAATTATATGGGTAATACACATAATGTATTTTTGAACTATTAAAGTATTATAATTGTTTTTGATTTTATATTTCAGTAGAGGCCGGATCTTGCTCTAGCACCCAGGATGGAATGCAGTGGCACGATTACAGGATAACTGCTCACTGCAGCTTTGAAATCCTGGGCTCAAGCAATTCCCTGCTCAGCCTTCCAAGTAGCTGGGACTATAGGTGCATGCATGCCACCATGCCTGGCTTGAATTATTAGATTTTGAATGTTTCTTTCCTTCTTTTTCAAAATACTGAAACTTATTTAAGAACAATTACATTTAGGGAGAATTGTTTGTGAGAGAAATAATAAAACATTTTGCATAGGACATTTTTATTTCAAGTGATATCCAGGGGCCATCTGCATTAGCACTACCTTGAAGGACTACTGAAAATATAGATAACCTTTACCACCACGTATGTGTTAAAAAATGATTAATGGGAATTGAGCTTTACATGTTAGAAAAAAAGCTGTTATTTTTATGCATGACAAAATTTAAAAACAACTGATTTGGATATTTTAATGTTTACTTTTGAAGGAATCTAGGAGAGGGAAGTTAAATATTTAGAAGGGATATTATCTTCTATCTTCATTTCTGCATTATTGCTGTTGGGATTATGTAGTCAGCATTCATCAAAGTGTTACTACGAAAAGAAACTTGATAGTTTATTGCTTCAAGGAAGCTGTTGAAGATATTTTCTCATGAATATATTATTGTAAAACTTACATTAACATTTTATTTTAGAATAGTATGTTGCCCTAAAGTTATCAAAAACTGCTAAAAGAATTACTTTTACATTTAATCTATTTTGCCTACTAAGAAATAGAATGTTAAATGAATCACTCTATACTATTAATAGTGTCATGTGCTACTTAAATTATATTTATTGTATTATTTATATTTTATATTCAAATTTTGTTTTTATTTGGGGTATTATATATAAATGGGGCTATTCATATATTAGTATTTTTATTTAATGCATTTCAATAATCTCATATAATTTATACTCACACATAGATGATATATAATTAAATAAAAAGTAGATATAAATATGTAAATTACTTCAACATACATATCATTAAAAAAGGAATCTCTGAATCTATATATATAAATAATGTGTCATATTTTAAAATGCTCTTCAGGAGGGGCATATTTTAATGATTACTTAAGGCATCAAATATATAAAGTTTCTATTTCCAAAGGCAAGAAAATTGCATTTAAATTCATACTTAAAAGGTAGAACATCAAATAATGAATGAGTTGCAAATATGCAAATATGACAAGGTATTTCCTTTATATAGTGATCTTTAAAAAATTAAATAACCTAATATTTTTCATAACTTTAATTCTGTAGGTAGAAAATGTACTAAATACATGTCTCATGTTTGGTCTTACTCTATTTTATTTTTATTTCATATAGTATACATTTCAGAAGCTAGTAGACATACAGAAATTGGCCCAAATAAATCAATGTGAAGATTGTTTTTCATTTTCAAATATTTTATACTCAGAAGTGAAGGCTCATGCCTGTAATACAAAAACATTAGGAAGTCAAGGCTAGAGGATTGAGGCCAGGAGTTAGAAGCTGTGTTGAACTATATTCATGCCAGTGCACTTCAGCCGAGGTGACACAGTGAGACACTGACTCTAAAAAATACAAGTGTGTGTGTGTGTGTGTGTGTGTGTGTGTGTGTGTGTGTGTGTGTAAAACTATAAGCAAGTTAAAAGTGAAATAAATCTCAGGCAAATTAGGATTACTGAGGTAGAAGAACAAGGTTTTAGAAAAAATACCTCTAGAAAACAGAAATTCTAAAAGCCAAAGAAGTTTCTTTCCTAAAATTTTGCTGTTTATAGATTATAAAATACCAGAAACATACTAGTTATCCATAAATGCAAATTTTCTTATTAATATTCTCATAGGAGCTGATTTTATTATAAAATATTTATTATGAAACTATTATAGAATTCAGAGGATCTATGAACTCCTATGAATAAAAATTTACACTTATTTTTACAAATCTCTGACTAAAATCTATTATTTACTTATTAAGGTAGGCAACAAACTATAATAACATTAGAATGACATAGTTTAATCACCAAAAGAAACTACAGAATTTGAAGTTTCCATTGGACCTCATCAGCCTGGTTGTTCAAAGTTTAATAGAGAATTCCATGCATTTTAAAATATTTTAATGTATTGAGAGTAGATGATGTGAATATAAATTTTTAATGCTTTTATAATTATGTTCCATATAATTTTGCTTGTGATTACACATATTTTGTGTTGTACATTTAAAAAGGGTATACTTCATCATACTGACCATCTGACAGGAAGGAAAGGAGAAAGGGAAGAAGGGGAAAGGATAATCTCTTGTATATCAACTTGTGTTTTGAAGAAGAAAGTTAACTAAATTTGTGTTGATAAGATTCTTAAGACTCAAATTAACAAAATGATTCTCAGTTGATTCTAAATCAATTACGTGGGGCAACAAATTGAACAAAAAGACTAGAAAATGAGAAGTAGGCATATAAAAGATTTCAAAAATATTCAAAACAATCTTTTAGGAAGATTCAGTGTTGTCTTATGCAATGGGGTAGATTTTACATTTTATTCAAATTTTATTGTAAAATATGTTTCCCCCATAAACTTAAGATGCCATTCATTTTTAAAGGTACCATCATCTTATATACTTGAAGATGTAAAACCAGACAATTAAACTGTTAAAGCTTTAATATCACACTCACTGTAAGCATTTCTTATTAGGTATATTAGAAGATTTTTTAAAACAATGTTAAAATTAATTAAATATAAGAATCATAAAAAAGATTTCTTTTTAGCATTAAGCTTATGAAAAGTTAATGCATTAATTTATTTAAAGTATTTGCTGTTTTTTAAGCCTGCAAATCAATAATTCATTCACTGTAAGAGCTAGTACAAAGTTGCTATGTCTTCTTGTTTATATACATCAGTCATCTCAGAATATAGCTACTATATTATATAGAGAAACCTTTTACATTTCATTTTTTAATATTTATTATTACCTTTGAAAAGTAAATCCATAATATGAGTATTAAGTTATTGTCTATAATTTGTTTTGATCCTTTGAGCAACTGTTTGTTTTCCTCAACTACATGGAAATGTTACAACTGTTTGTGAATTAATAATTCCAGTGAATAGTCATTCACCATATATTACAACTAAGCATATTATTTACAAGTCAATAGTATAGAATGCAGCGCTTTGAAAAATTAACAGCTAATATCATTGCATATTTTTTAAGATGCAGAAACACAACTCTGTCAAAATGAAGTTCGTAGAGGAATATTAAGTTGTCTAAGCATTTGTTTTAAAAATTTCTTTAAGTTGCATTGTTTCTCAGTCATATTAAATATACTCTCATTGGTTGAAAAATGGTTTCTGTATTTGTGTATTTAATTTACTTAATTCAAGGGCATGAAAAAAAGAAATGCAAATTATCCCTGTGAGACTTTATCTATAACCTTTTATAATCAGGATATATGTCCTTTTTGAGTTTCAACTTCAAATTATACAAGTAGAAAATATTGATTATACCTCATTATTTTTAATGGAAAAAAGTCTGATGGAGAATGTGTTTCTGTCAGTAACTCTTGGCTTTTCCGCAGGTTTGGTAAATTGATTTTTGGTATTATATTTACTTAAATGTCAGATAAAAATTATTTCTTAATTTTTAAATCATTAATATAGAAAATAAAATAATATAAAACTATCAGTGTTAATAAAATACGAATGTTAAAAATAAGGTAGTATTCCAGATATTCTAATTATTTAATAATATATCATTTCAAAAATGAATTTTAAAATTTAGCATACAATGCTTTTTTCACCTCGACAACTCTTGATTTCCCCGGAAACTTGCAGTAATGAATTTAATGAAGTCCAAATCTTCTTCATGTAATAAGGAGCGATCAGGAAGTGACGTGAAGATAAATGGACTTGATTTATCCTGATTCCTTTTTATGATAATGTGAATTTCTAACACTTGAAGGTGAATGGCATTCAACTAAAATTTCCATTCCTGTCTAATTTGGAGTATGAGAACAGACTGAATTTTGGTCTTCATTTTGTTAGAGGACGGAGGAAGTTGTCTCCATATCTGTAGTTCAGGTGACATTGCTACCTGTAGGCAGAGGTGACCTCCTTTTGCTGCTAAGATTCATGCTACCTCATCTCATCTCCCCTGCTTGTCCTCAAGGCACTGCCCTTGAACCTCTCATACGTCCTCCTCTCTAGAATGCAGTCTTATCAATGTGGCCCTGTCTTTTCCTCTTCATTGCAGAACCGTCCAAGAGAAAAAATTATTTCTGGATACTGAATCTGACTTGTAACACAACTTGGTTAAATTCCCTGTTGTATAATTATTTGGGAATGTGGGGAACTTTTTGTCTCTACTTTTCTTATTTTAATGTAGATGATTTCCGTCCCCTTAAATAGTCCTGATCTTTTGAATCATTCAATTTTTCACTCCACAGAGATAGTGTTTTACTTGAATAGTAGGTGGCAGCCACTTACAGATTCTGGATGGCTTTTTATATTTTCTATCAAAATTCCTAAGCATGAAAGGGTAGATGTTTTTCTAATGTTTCCCTACATTTCTTGACACACTTGCCCTAAACTTTAGGTTTGTGCAAAGTAATAATCTCAGTAAGTGAGTGTACTATGCATACTTAAGCTTTCATCTTGTTGCACTGTTTTATAATCTAAACTGGGAAGTAAGTAGGAATTATTAGAAAACATTGTGCCTCACCTATGGAAACCAGACCCTCCATGCCACTTTCCCCAGAAATGAAGCTAAAAGCTTTATCTTCAGTTTACTAATTCTTTTGTCCTATTCACTTGCTTAGAACTCAAAAAAGAAAAAGGTTTAGTTATCCCAACTGCTAAAGTCACTCCTTTGAACACTCTTAATGGCTTAGCCTCTCTTTCATTTACCTCCTTTGGCACGAACTCAGCCCTAATTGAAAACGATTGTTCCCTGGGACAACTGAGCAACAAAATATTGTTGAAAAAAAGTCATAAATCTACTGACTGGTATTACCTTAAATTTGTTATGATAAATTTCAGTGAACACCCAACATTGCTACCTATATTACAGCATTTAGTTATAGTTCCACTTTGCCTTTTCATGAAATGTCTATTTCACAACTATCGCTTTTACAGTGGAACTGTCCATGTGCTATTCCTCTCCCTTGCTTTCAACATATTATTTTGGCTTATTATTCATTGAGAAAAGAGAAGTAGAATAACATACTTATGCCTCCAATGAAATAAACATTTGCAGAGAAATGCTGCTACTCTTTTCTTCTTCCGAGTGTACTACGTGAGTTGAATTGGCTTCTCTCAAAGTCAACCTCTGCAACACTGTAAATTTCATATTCTTTCCCTTCGAAGAAGCTTTTTCTAATAGCCATCTCCTTTGTCTTTTACAAGATGAATTGTATTTTACTCTACATATAGGTAATTCACATCAGCATACAAACATATTCCATAATATATTAATTGATCTACCTATTAAATATCTTCCTTTGGCATCTACCTCACTGTAACAGCTGATCAGCATATTTTCTTCTAAGCTTCTTATAATTGTATTTGCCGTTTATATTTGTGTGTATGTCTTCTTCATTCCACTTAAATCAGATGAAATGTCTCAAAAATGACTTCCTAAAGCCACTAATTGCTGTCTTGAGAAACCCATTTACTGAGTTTCATCTTATTCACCCTCTGAACAATAATGAACAAACATGTAAAGGCTTGCCTTCTCTAGATATTCCATTTTATTGACTTTCTTTACATTATATTCTCCTCATTTCTCATTCAGCCCACCAGCCATTCATACACATGTTCTTTGTAAAGCCATTGCTATAACTGGTGACTTTATTTTGGGAGTATAGGGATGACAATACTCACATAGGTACTGTGTCTTGTATATGTAAGACATGTGGGTTGATCGTTAGATAGATTTTAGACATGTGGAAAAGAGACACACACACTCTCCACTCTATCCACTCTAGAATCTGTTAAAATATATATCATGATGATGAACTGAATACTACTAATAGTAATAATAACTTAAAATACTAATTATTTTAATTTTTTTCAATAAAATTAGATGAATTAATAATCACTACATGAAAGTAAAATAAACCAAAAAAGCAAACTTGAAAATCTCAAAAGTAATAATGCATGTCATTTCTTTATTAATAGCTAATTATTTGCAAAATGTATTTGAAGATGTATTAAAGATATGTCTATTGACATTTATTAACATATTGCTTTTCAGAACACACACATTGGAAATACTAATTAATCTCAACTCAGTCTTAGTTAAAATCATCTGTCAAGTCAAAGAATACTGAGACAAGATTTTTCCGAGTAAAAATAACAGTAAGATAAATACGGTGACTGAAGGGAAGCAAATGAAAACATAGATTTTTTTTTTATGTATTGTAAACTATTTTTTGGTATTATATTTGGTTCTTTGTACCTAGAGTGAATGCTCCTTTTTGTCATGCCAATCATTTATGTGACAGTTCAAAAGCTAATACCTCTAGCAATAACTGTGATTGTGTGGCTGCTCAGTGATTTGTGAGCAGTAGGAATGCAAATAAGTGGAACAATAATAATATAGTCTCTTTATTACGTTAAAAGATTTTTGTTTCTTTTAAAATTTATTTTAAGTTTTAATAGATCATACCATAAATTGAATGAGGATTAGAGTTACTTGACTGTGAATCGTTAGATAGAATTTACTCTTACCTTCATCATGATTCAGGACAGCTCTGTCCACTCTAAAAAAAAAAATCTCATTTTATCTTTTTATAATCACACACCCACAATATACAAACTTACTCACACACTTGACTCATGTCAACCAGTGGTCTGTTCTCTGACACTGTAATTTTACCTGTTACAGATTGTACTATAAATGAAATCATACCTCATGTGACTGAAACCCAATGCTTCCCTCAACATAATGCTTTAAAAATACATCCAAGTTGTTGGATGTATCAAAAGTTGGCTTGTTTTGATTTCTTAAATATAGTACATTATCTGAATAGAGCTGCCACAAACATTCACAGGTTTTAGTCTGAACAGAATATTTTTTTCCAGAAACATATGAGTAAGAATGCTTGGTCCTATGGTGACTGCATGTGTCATCAGTTTTATTCCAAACTGTTTTCCAGAGTGGCTGTATTATTCTGCATTTTCACCAGGAATATATGCAACTGTCAGCCACTCCACAAACTTGTTTGTGTTTGGTATTGTCAGCATTTTTATTTTAACCACTAAAATGTAGATTATAATACATCATTGTGGTTTTAATTTACATTTTCTCAAAGGCTAATTAGTTCAAACATCTTTCCACACACATATTTATCATCTTTATAGTCTCCTTAGTGAAATGCTAGTTCGTTTTCGCATTTTTAATAGGATCAGTACTTTTTTTACTGCCTAGAGTTCTTTAAATATATCTGTGTATGTATGAATGTGTGTTTATATTATCTATAAACTGTAGTTGCTAATATATTCATTTGCTAGTTATCTTTTACATTCTATTAACCATCTTTTGTGGAAGCAAAAATTTTGATAATTTGATGTATTTTTAAATTTTTTATTTTATTATTATTACTATATTTCAATTTCTAGGGTACATGTGCAGAGAGTGCAGATTTGTTACATAGGTAACACATGCCATGGTGTTTTGCTGCATTCATCTCCCTGTCATCTATATTATACATTTTTCCTAATACTATCCCTTCCCTAGCCCCCTACCCATGACAGGCCCTGAGTGTGATGATCCCCTCTCTGTGTCCATGTATTCTCATTGTTCAACTCACACTTATGAGTGAGTGAGAACATGTGATGTTTTGGTTTTCTGTTCTTGTGTCAGTTTGCTGAGAATGATGGTTTCCAGCTTTATCCATGTCCCTGCAAAAGACATGAACTCATCCTTTTATATGGCTGCATAGTATTCCATGTCATATATGTGCCGCATTTTCTTTTTCCAGTCTATCATTGATGGGCATTAGGGTTGTGAACTTTGCTATTGTGAACAGTGCTGCAATAAACATAAATGTGCATGTGTCTTTATAATAGAATGATTTATAATACTTTGGGTATATACCCAGTAATGGGATTGTTGGGTCAAATGGATTTCAATTTCTAGATCCTTGAGGAATCGCCACACTGTTCCACAATGATTGAATTAATTTGCACCACCAACAGTGTAAAAGTGTTCCTATTTCTCCCCATCCTCTCCAGCATCTGTTGTCTCCTGATTTTTTAATGATTGCCATTCTAACAGGTTTGAGAAGGTATCTCAATGTGGATTTGATTTGCATTTCTCTAATGACCAGTGGTGAGGTGCATTTTTTCATATGTTTGTTGGCTGCATAAATGTGTTTTTATTTTGAGAAGTGTCTGCGCATATCCTTTACCCGCTTTTTGATGGGGTTGTTTGTTTTTTTCTTGTAAATTTGTTAAACTTCTCAGTAGATTCTGGATATTAGCCCTTTGTCAGATGTGTAAATTGCAAAAACGTTTTCTCATTCTATTGGTTGCCAGTTCACTCTAATGATAGTTCCTTTTGCGGTGCAGAAGCTCTTGTTTAATTACATCCCACTTGTCTATTTGGCTTTTGTTGCAATTGCTTTTGGTGTTTTTGTCATGAAGTCCTTGCCTATGCCTATGTCCTGAATGGTATTGCCTAGGTTTTCTTCTAGGATTTTTATAGTGTTAGGACTTATGTTTAAATATTTAATTCACCTGGAGTTAATTTTTGTTTAAGGTGTAAGGATGGGATCCAATTTCAGTTTTCTGCATATGGCTGGCCAGTTTTCCCAACACATTTATTAAATAGGGAATCCTTGCCCCATTGCTTGTTTTTGTCAGGTTTGTCAAAGATCAGATGGCTGTATATGTGTGGCATTATTTCTGAGGCCTCTGTTCTATTCCACTGTTTTATATCTCTGTTTTGGTACCAGTACCATGCTGTTTTGATTATTGTAGCCTTATAGTATAGACTGAGGTCAGTTAGCATGTTAACTCCAGCTTTTTTTTTTCTTTTTTCTTAGGATTGCCTTGGCTATGTGGCTTTTTTGGTTCCATATAAAATTTATAGCATTTTTTTCCAATTCTGTGAATAAAGTCAATGGTAGCTTGATGAGGATGCATTGAATCTGTAAATTACTTTGGGCAATGGCTATTTTCACAATACTGATTCTTCCTAACCATGATACATATATTTTTAATTTTACAAACCACATTTCTTCTAAGAATTATTTGCCTAATCTAGATCACTAAGATTTTTCTCCTTCATGTTTCATATATTATGCTTTGCATTTATATATATGTTCTAATCAGGATTTGCTTCTTTTGTATAAAGTATGAATTTTAGGTTTTTCTTTTTTTTTTCTTAGTTTTGTTTATTTTGGGTACATGGGTGTATAATTGTTCCAGAAAACCACTTGAAAAGACTTCTTTCTTCATTAAATTTTATAATTTTATTGATCATCATTTGGCCATGACTGCATTAATCTAGCTTTGCTTTTCATATCTTACTTTATTGATTTATTTTTCCAAATCGTTTGCTGATACTGCATTAGTTTTAATTTCTGTAACTTTAAGTTAAATCTTAACATTAAAGTAAACCTTCCCACCTTATGCCTTTTTAATCAAAATTGTTTTACTTGGTCTAGTTTTTTTTTTTCTCTTCTTATGTGCTTTGGAAATTTATGAAGTTTCGAAACTTACAATCAGTCTAATATAAATTCTACAAATATGTTAAAGTTTTATTAAAACCAGTAAATTCATAGGTCAATTTGGATAGAATTCACATCTTTACTATGTTCAGTCTGCTAATTCCGGTCATTTTCTGTCTCCCCATTTATTTAAGACATTTTTTTCTTTCATTCGAGTTTTGGAGTTTTACACACGACTCACACAACTGCACACATTTTATCAGACTTATACTCAAGAATTTCTGAATTGTAAATTTTGTTTTTACTCTCCACTTACTCTTTTCCACTACATAAAAATGTGACTGACTTTGTATCCTAGGACCTTACAAAAATAATTTTCTATTTTTAAGTGTTTTTTACTTGATTTTATAGTTTCCCTGCATTTCCATATGGAGAATTAGATCATCTGTGAAAATAGACAGTTATTCTATATGTTCTTAATTTTTATTTCATTGTTTTCTGTTCATATATTTATTGTTTCCTTCTTTCTGATTGTTTTAACTTGATTTTTCCATTCTTTTTCTAATTTTCAAAAGTGGAAATTTCCATTGCCGATTTGAAACCTCCATGTTTTTCTAATAAGAGCATTTAATGCTATAAATTTTCCTGTAAGCACTGTATTAGCTGAATCCATTGTATTTTGATATGTGTATTTTCTTTTTATTTACTTTAAAATATTTTTCTAGTTTTCATTAAATCATTTTCTTGGAACCATGAATTACATAGAAGTGTGTCATCTCAGAACAGAGGAGACCCCTAGAGGATAGCTCCTTTCCACAAGCAGGTCATCCCTAAGAGTGCTTGAGTCTGGCTGAGATTGGGGTTTCCATGTGCTCAGAATGGAGAAAGTGCATGCTGTTTGGTCTTTGGGTGGTTATGCGCAGGCCTGGAGAAACCACCATCAGATTAGCGGAATGATTATCAATGAAATTCTCACTGCAAGCCACAGACTTCACCTGCAACTGGCAGCCTGGCCCTCAGGCTTCAGGCTATCTCTGGCCTGAAGGTGAGGTTTCCCCAGGGACTTTCACCAGAGACCTACCCCTTCCTGCCTAGGAACCTGTCTGCCTCCAGCCACAAGTCGTCCATAGCATCCAGGCTCTCCATGCTAAGGGGCGTCTTCAAGCTAGTACTGAGCTGCCCTCAGGCCCCTGGCCTCCCTCCTGTGCTCATTGATGCCCAAATTCTGGAGGGGTTTGGGATGGTAGCAGATGGCATGTCAGCACCACCCTGAGTGTATGCACATCTTTCCAGGTTATGAGAGAATCTGGGTTTGGCCACAGCTTTGCTCCATACTGGAGTGAGCACCAGAAGTGGGGAGCATCCAGGGAGCAGGAGCTGGCACTTCTAAGCCTGTGGGAGCAGGGGGCTTCCTGGGCCCCCAAGAGCGCAGGGATGCCCTGGTTGGTCCAGAGCTGCTGCTGGGTGGCTGCAGCTGTACCTAGGAGTGCAGGGCTCCCATCCTGCCAACTCAGTAGAGGGCAGGGCTTCACCTGATTTCTGGCCCCCATTGGTTCCGCAGAGCGTGCAATCCCTGCTGTGCCCTTCCTGCTGCTGCTGGCGTCCCCATAGTGTCTGCTCCATACAGGCTACCACCTCCATCAGTGGGATATAACATTAAAAAAACATGTATTAATTGGCAAAGCACATTAAAACTATTTTATATTGAGCTGCAGTGTGACATTTTGTTTTATGTATACATTGTAGGAAGGTTCAATCAAGCTAATTAACATATCCTTCACCTCACCAACTTAATCACATTGTGCTCCATAAATATACACAATTATTATTTGTCAAAAAATAAGTCAACACAAAAGATATAAAATATTTTATGTTAACATAATGATTATTTCATAAAAAACACTATAATGTTTTGCTTGAAATTTAAATAATAAAATTACCAGGCATAGTCAGTAATAGGAACAGTGCTTCTATTCCAAAAAAGAAAGATAGCATGATTTTATTAATTGACATGTACTTATGTTGCTTATGATAATTGACATTCTGGAAAATGAGAAATAGCTATCAACTTGTTTGACCTCATTAACATAATAAAAATTGTGATAGGGGCTTTCAAATTTATTTTAAGTCCTACATCTTATATTTATGCAGTTTTAAGAAATACCCTTGTAAGACTCTAATAAAAATTCCATATTCATTCACTGCATAGCATGATGTAGAAGTAAGCTCATGAATATTCTCAGCTTCTCAGACCACTTTTGAAAATCTGATTTTGTTGTAATATTCAAGAAAATCCAGGATTTCCATCTGTTAAGTACTCGCTTTTTAAAAATAATTTGAAGGTTTTCATTTCAGGGAAACATGTGGGGACACTGGTTAGTTAACTAAAGACAACACCAGATAACAAGGTTCAAATTTTTCAATCTTATCGCACAAAACAATAAAAGCAACAAGAAAAAAAATACCTGGATGGAAACCATGCCTTTGGTATAAATTGAAGACAGAGAATGCCCAAACTTCAAAATAAATGCCAAATATAAAAGTAAGCACTTCAAATCCCAGCAAGCACTCTCTCAGGTTTCTACCCTTCCACAAAATTTCATGGAAGGCAAAAGCAAGACGAAGAATGTGTAAATATTGCAACTGCCTATTGATCTCAAACCACTACCAAAAAGAGTAAGTCTGCCCTAAGGCTTAAAAATTCTGAAAACAAAAAAGTTCTTGCAGGCTATAAATAGAACAGTCTTGTAAGAACTCTGAGTCCGGGTTCAGACACAAATGTACTAAGGCATAAACAAACTACATTTTTCCCCACAACAAAGATGAACCTTGTAACTTCTTGTCCCAATATTTCCTGTTATAGTTTTTATGACTCATTCATTATTTGGAAACTTTTGTGAAGTAATTACTCTGTTTCAGACAGAACAAGAGAGTAAGAGGAAATAAAACCTGAAAAAGAAAAAGTGAAATATGATAAAGCAGACAATTACGCAAATTGTTAATTAAAATCATATGATATGGCATGACTATTCTAACTGTAAACTTGATCAGTAGTTATTCTGCTTACTCTCTGCCCTCTTAAGCAGAAGTCAAAGGGGTCCCCAACCCCAGGGCCACTGGCCTGTTAAGAACTGGACCACACAGCAGGAGGTGAGCTGGTGTCAATTGAATATTACCACCTGAGCTTCCTGTCCTGTCATATTAGCAGCTACATTAGATTCTCATAGGAGCCTGAAATCTGTTGTGAACTGTGCATGTGAGGAATCTAGGTTGCATGCTCCTTACAAGAATCTAATGCCCGGTGATCTTAAGTGGAACAGATTCATTTCCCCCACCCACCCCCATCCATGGAAAAGTTGTCTTCCCCTGGTAATAAACTAACACCAACAAGTTAGCAATTTGCACTTTCCATATAAATTAATATTAGAACCATGTTATTACTAAACTTACTTCTAAAGCCTGAACATTCCAACAACCAATACATGTAAATCAATCTGTGAAGGTAAGTAGGATTATCAAAGTATACTGAATAGAAACTTACCATGTGGAATTTTTAGAAGGATTAAAGTGGAAAGCGAGCATTGAAAGTCTTCTGTTGTTTCATTTTTACTACTATGTTGAAGTACTACATATGATCTTCTTGATTTTTAATTCAATAGCAGAATAATACATTAAGGCATAAGCTTAGAGTCAGTCTTTATATATTTATCCCCAAAACATTTTTTGGATAAAATACTTCTGTAATAATTTCAGGTAAATTAAAGAATGCTTTATGGAGACTCTAAATTTATCCTATATAAACCTAGAATTTCTTTTCACAATATAATATGAAGTATGCTACATTAATTTCAATTTCATATTTTTTTCTGATATATTTTACATACATAATCTAAATGCTTAGGCTGGCTCAATTTGATTATCCAGGCCTTCTGTTTATTTGGAGAACTAAAATATGGTAGCATTTTAGGAACAGCGAAGGAAGTTAAAGAGTATTAAAACTAGAGAAAATAGCTTTTGTTTACTTAAAGTAATACATATGTAGTCATGTTCTTAAGTCTCCACAAATGAAAAATAAATAACTTTTTACTCAGATGTAATGTTTCAATATTTCTTGGTATATTTTTATATGCTTAGGAAGTGCATATAAGTACTCTTGCCATTTTCATACATAGTGATGTAATATGTGAAACCATTCTATGATTAAGAAAGTAATATCCCATCTTATTATTGAGGAAACTAAGGCAAGGGAGGTAAAGTCGCTTGTTTAGTGCCTCATATTTAGTTGTTGATGAATCCAGGAGTCTACTAACAATTTCTGACTCAAGAGCCAGCATTATTAGCCACTTACCTGTATCAGTGATCATTTCAATTCTCTTATGTAAAGTGATGCTATAAAATAGCACACTTAGTAAAAGGAGTCAATAGATAATAAGGCACTAAAATGCATTTTGTCATTTAAATGCAGTATGTGTTTAATAGCATACAATAAATTATGGCAACATATATTCTATTTATAAACTATTTTAAGAATAACATCTAAAATGCACATTTGGAATGTTTGCTAGTTTAAGTTAACGTTTTTCTAATTAGATTTACTCTGAATTGACACCCAAAACATACCAGATAGTGACAGATAAACATGTTAATAATAAACATCTCATTAACTGTACAAATGTTATAAACCTAAGTTTTTAAATGGTACTGTATTGTCAGAGAGTCCTTTCATTAATTTTTAGCAATTACAGGGAAACTTAGAAAGAGCCCAAATAATCTGTAAACTACCATTGTATATTGTATATTAATTTTTATTTATGTCTTTAGGTTTATAAAGAATAAATGTGATATATTAATAATTTAAACAGTACTAAATACCAAGGTTGACACAAATTAAGAATTCAAAACTATTACTGGTTGTTTTCACTACTACATGATGTCTAGTTTAAATATGACTATGCCATTATTATACAACACAATTTAAAATACTGGCAGAATTTTGTTACTTTGTCTTTGCCAATGAACAAGGAAAAAATTTACTTTATATGCCAGCAGAAAAGCATTATGGACAACAATGTCTGTGCCCTAAAAACCTTCCTAGATCTATTCAGCTGATGAAAATTGTTCTGTGAACTGTCTAGGTAATCAGCACTCACTAAATTTTAACTCTACTGTTTACTGAGACGTGGGATGAGGTTATTGGGTAAAGATGCAACACAGTCAGCTGAAGATCCATGGTTGTTTGATGAAAATTGGCCAAGTCTGGGTAGAGAGTGAATTGGAAAAAAAAAAAAAGAAAAGAAAGAATTGCATTTTGCAGCTGAAACAGAAAGTTTAAATTTTATATAATTTTGTTTTACCATTTTAAATATATATATAGCATCATTATTTTTCAGTGACATTAAACAAACTAATATTTAATATCATCGTAATTCAGTTCCTTATCCCCACTCCCATGTACGTACGAGATATAAACATATATAAGGCTACTGATACCTATTCCAGAGGGCCAATTAAAATGCATAAAATCTATGGGTGAATTTTACATCTTATGACCAAATTCTCCTTAAAAATCAGCATCATAACTAAATAATCTCTATTGACCCGTTAAAGTGTATCCAATTTTTGTTTAATATTGCATTTATTTAATTTCTAGTGAAGTTGAATATATTTTTTTATGTAAATATAACTAAGTTTATCTTTTGGCATTTTCTATTGAATACATTTTTAATAAGACATGTTACAAACATGTCAACAGTTTTCAATATGATTTTACTTTTATTATATCATTTTAATGTTCAATAAGGTGAGTTAAAGAACAGTATGAAAAATATAAAATACTTTTAATAAAGTAAATACTTGCATTTACATATACATGACTAAAGTAACATATGTGCAGCTTTGGCACGTTTGCCTTTAATATATATTTTTGAAAATATATTTTTAAAAAATATTTTAAAAATATTTTTTTAAAAAATTTTTTCAAAATATTTTTATTTGGATTATTTAAATTTTATTTCTCTTTAGATGCAAAATATTTTGTGTATATTACTACAATATTTAGTATCTGCTTTGAATTTTGTCTTCAATTTATTTTGCATTTAATTTTATATTTATTACATTTAAGATGTTATAATTAATTTAAATTTACATTAACATAATTAAGATTGTTTTTTTCTAAAGCTTTCCCCAGTAGTTAAAAGTTTAGTGACATTAGATTTTCTGAGAAAGCAAACAAAATTTCAAGAACATATATTGATAGTAGATAGATAGATGAATTTTGTTGTGTTTAACAAAAAAGCCTTTTAAAGTTGTTCAAATATTAATAATTATTGAGCAATATTTTATAACATGTCAAAATAGAATAAAGCAATAAAAGGATTTCAGCTGGAAGATGATGCTGGATGGAGAAGGAAAGAATTTTTTTTAACAGAAGATAGAAAATGAGACATTGTATGCTTTTTATATAAGGAATGAAAGCAGTTTTACTCAAGCAGGAGGAATAATCTGTTGGAGACTGTTGTTGATATCTTAAACATTCAAGTAAACCAATGCCAGCTTTTATGATTCTGCTCCTTGGATGTTTGCCTACAATACTATATTTCTGTAAAAATCCTCTCAAACAATGTATATTTTATTCTACAATGAATTAGTGGTTGTTTCATTAATTTAAATTCCATCTTTTAATATATTACTTAATATTTTATGTCACATTCTTCTCCATTGATACATATATTTATATTTGGGAAAAAGCTTTTGTAATCACCTCATATTAATTTTTATATCTAATATTACAAAAATTTTCTCATGATTCCTTAATAATGTTTTTAATTATTTTATTCCTGGAAATTATTTTTAAAATATGTGACCTCAAATAAAATGTAAAAGAACATAGTACATTCCATTTTGTAACATCTCATTTTTGTCAATATTTTCATACAATACAACTCTATATATCTTCTAAGCTTACAAGTCCATGATATTATTTTAACTTTAAACTGTGTTATATTTTAAAGCAGACAAAATTTGTGGGAAAAGAACTGTTTTTTATTTTTAGTAAAAATTGAGTGTTTCTGGTATTTTTCATTTCGTTTTACAAATTTGACTTTATATTGAGACTAGTTTTCATTTACTCTGAATCCGAATGTTTCTTATTTTTCTTTTTTCTTTTTTTTTGAGACAGTCTCACTCTGTCACCCAGGCTGGAGTGCGATGACACAATCTCAGTTCACTGCAACCTCCACTCCTGGGTTCAAGTGATTCTCCTGCCTCAGCCTCCCGAGTAGCTGCGATTACAGTTGCATGCCACCACACCCAGTTATTTTTTATATTTTTAATAGAAAGAGGGTTTCACTATGTTAACCAGGAGAGTCTCAATCTCCTGACCTTTTGATCCACCCGCCTTGGCCTCCCAGAGTGCTGGGATTACAGGCATGATCCACCACGCCCAGCGAATGTTTCTTTTAAAATTTTTTATTATTTAGGTCTGTTGTTAACAATTTCTTCAAGCTCCACATGTATGATAATACTTTGAAATATTTATTGGGTATAAAATTTTAAATTTGAAGTTTTTCTTATAGATTTTCAAAATACCCTTTTATTTTGTTAGATGATACATTATTTCAAAGGAGACATCTGTAAATGTGTTTATTTTGGTTCCATTGAATGCATTTGACTTTTGTTTTTCTTCTGTCAACTTTAATACGTTTTTTCTGCATCACTTATTTACAGAAATTTGGCACTTTGAGGGAAGTGTGTGTGTATGCGAATGAATTTGTAGAATTTTTTTTTTTTTGCTTTATCGATTTCTTGGCTTATAATTTCCATTAAATTCTCAAAAGAGTGGCAATATATCTTTAAATATTTTTCTAAATTCAAATTTTCCATTTCTTTCTGGGAGTGCAATTACTTATAGATTACTATGCTTAATATTATTTCATTTGTTCTCTGATGCTTTGTTCAACTTATTTTTAAAATTGTTTCTCTCTGATTGGATGGTTTCTACGATTTTTCTTCAAGTTCACTTATCTATGCACTGCCAAATATTTTCTTAAATCCATCTAGATATTTTATTCTTCTGTCTTGGAATTTTTACTGGGTTCTGCTGTGTAATTTCTATTTCTCTTCTTGTAATGCTTATATTTTATTTTAAATCCCAGAACCTCCATCAATCAGTCTGCCTGATTATTCATCTGTCATCCCCTCTATCAAATTGATGTATTACAGTTGTTACTTTCTAATTCCATCATTTACATTATTTCTGGGACTATTTCTATTGACTAACTTTCCTATTGGTTATAGATTCCGTTTTCCTCGTTCTTCACTCATCTAGAAACCTCTCCTGGATATATATAGTATGTTGTAAACATCAATTTTTCCAGCTTTTGAATTACTTCTTTCAAAAAATTTGGACATTTTATGAGCATGTAGTTAATATATGTGTACATTTGTTTGTACTGTTGTAGTTTATTTTTAAGCTTAATTCAAGCTTTGTTGGTAGCATTCCCTAGAGATAGTGGACTCCAACTTGTAATGTGAGGCCGTTCTGGCATTCCACTCCAGAATACCCTGTGTTTTTAACGACGTGTCCACTCTGGTTGTTTGGGATTTGAATATGTCCTGTGCTGCTCATTGCTTACCATATAGCTCTAAAGTATATTTTCTTTTAATAGAAGTTTTTTTTTTTTCTTGCCCTTTTAATGGAGACCCAGTGTATTAGTCAGAGTTCTCCAGAGGGACAGAACTAATAACATATATGTATGGATAAAGGGGAGTTTTTTAAGGAGTATGACTCACAGGACCACAAAGTGAAGTCCCACAATAGGCCTCTGCAAGCTGAGGAGCAAGGAAGCCAGTTCAAGTCCCAAAGCCTTAACAGTAGGGAAGCTGACAATGCAGCCTTCAGTCTGTGGCCAAAGGCCCGAGAGCCCCTGGCAAATCACTGGTGTGAGTCCAGGGGTCCAAATCTGAAGAACTTGGAGTCTGATGTGCTAAGGTAGGAAACACTCAGCATGGGAAAAAGATTTGAAAGCTGGAAGACTTAGCAAGTCTGCTTTCTTCTAGCCAATTGGCAGCTGATTAGATGGTGCCCACCTAGATGATGGATGCGTCTGCCTCTCCCAGTCCACTAACTCAAATGTTAACCTCCTCAAGCAACACCCTCACAGACACACCCAGGAACAATACTTTGCATCCTTTAATCCAGTCAAGTTAGCTCTCAACATTAACCATCATACCCAGTTTCAGCATGCACAACTTGCTATTTAGCAAAAGATATAAGGAGATCATTTTTCTAGAGCTATTCATATGTTTCAACTCTTCCTGTCTAGCATTTCCGTCCCCCAGATACAAGGAAACAAAGCATATCTAAAGGTAGATATCTGTCTTTCCAATTAAGTGAGAGTACAATTACCTTCTTGGATCCCTCTTTCTAAGCTTGTGTTCAGGAAATTAATGAATTATAAAGGTGGTGCAGTTATACCCTTCACCATATTTATGTCTGTTTTCTCAGTTCAAACCTGTTTTCACTATTTGAAATTATCATTTTGTCTAATTTGTCTAGTATTCAAGTTATCTGTGATAGGAGTACTAGTTAACAGTCCTAATGTGTAGATTAAATTACTCTTCATTGCCAGATTAAAAAAAACCTATATGGCTAGAGCACTCATTTATTTTGAGAAAAATATATAAATAACTATTTCTAGACTTCCTAATCAGGAGCCCCCTGAGTATCTTTTTTCCTACCACTTTAAGGGATTATTTAGAAATTTTCAGTGATCTTAAAAATCTCTAAAAATGTATTTTAAATTAATTCTCATTTGTATCCAAATCCTCACAGCTGATATGCATGGCATTCTTCTAACAATATATGCTATTTAAAAAGTAATGGATTTTTACATAGTTACTTATCATTATTGAATACTTTATCAGATTAATCATGTTCAGTTGTTTCTTCTTTTAAGTGGTTAAATATAAAATCTGATTATGAAGGAAATTGTATTGCTTCTGTTAGGAAAGTTATTGTCATTAAATCATTATCTTCATTATTTCATCGATTATAATTTTTATAAACTTACATAAGAGTGATAATGTTAGAAATTCTGTTTTCTCATATTAGCAAAAATGTTCGGCTTTTTTAACTGTGTTTTGTTCTGAATAACAAATCTTTTAGAGCTTCAACATCTTTTTGAGTACATATTGGCAATTGATATATTCTTTGATTATAATTCATTTAAATGTAAAATTATTGGTTCAGCCTGTATCTACATATTTAGGCTAATAAAACAAAACTATATAATATGTTTTTGTTACTCTATAATAAAGTCATTTGGTGTAATAATATACATCCAATAACCTAAATAAGTTTAGCTATTTTCTTTGAACTACCTTCCCCATATTCCTTTTAGCCTTGAGATTTTGATTAGCCTTTGATATCTGATGTCAACTCAAACTCTTACTTCAAGTCCTTTCTTGAGGGAAATACTCCTTAATCCCCACACCAAGGAACTTTGAAAACCTAACACATACTTTTATAATACCCTCTACCTTTCCTTCAGAATAGTGGGTAAAACTAAAAACAGTTATTTTTGTATTAATATTTGCTTTATATCTGCTTCTATGATGGCTCCAGATATAATTCTGACTTATTCTCAGTCTCATATATAATACTTGACTCATATTATATATGTTGAATGATCAATTGAAAACTATACACATATTTTCTTTCCTTAAGTTGGTTAATTTGTTTTTACTTCTTTTTCATTATTGGGAATGTAAATATTTTTAATTATCAGAAATGAGTAAATAAACAGAAAGATTTATTCATAGCATCTTATTATTAACTATGAGCTTTCTATTTTATAGTATTTAAATATTATTTATATTTATTTTTTTGATTTGATTACAACCTATGCTGTGTACTATATAGATCATATAAGGCAACAGGATTAAAGTTAAACACCTGCCTCTATGCCATCCTCTTTTGCTTACTCACAGACAGAGGCTGTTTCTGACTGTACTCTCTAATGTTTATGAAAATCTCTGCCTCAGAAGTCATTTCTCAAAGATATAAGCCATCATATAATACATATGATCTTCTTTTATAAGGTACACATGTACACAATTTTTAAAAAAATTATCTTGTAATAAGATTTCCTATAAAGATTTTTACTAGATAAAATTTGAGATTGTTGGCATGAATTATAGACTTGGATCTAAAGTTAATTATTATTCTTGTTTAGACCTGGTGAAAGTAGTTGTTAGAAGTTAGCTTCAAAGGTTAATGTAAAATTGATCGATATAAACCTAATACAATGAATCAGAATTGTCATGGGAATGGTGAATTTTTTCCAGCAAAACAGCAAGTACTTTAAAAATTACTCATGGACATAATTAACAAATTTCATTCCAAGAAAAGGTAAAATTTTATTCAACAAAGAGTACCATACTCAATATATATATAATTGACATCCACACTGTAAAATACATTCCTGAAAATTACATAGAATAATTAATTGCAATGAAAAATGAGCTGTAAATGTGCATTGCCACTCATAAAGTTGTAAAGCATGGTAATCTTAAAAGCAATCATAACCATATGAAATAGCAAGGAAGGCAATTTTTTAAAAGTTATAGTCTTGAACTATTTGGTATTTTGAAAAGTCAAAAGTCAGACAACATCAAATACTAATAAAAATTTGGGGTAGCTACTTCATGGTAGATTGTGACAGATACTTTAAAAATATACAGTCAATAGTATATTTTTATGCACCATAACCCAGCAGTCAATTTTTCTAGTATACAATTCCAGGAGAAACACCTGCACACATTTAAATTTACAAGAGTAGGCAATGTAGTGGTGTTTAATGTTGCTTAGAGCTGAAACTAACCAAGACACCTATCATTAAGTAACTGGGGATGATATAGTAAAATATATACATCTGGTTATATAATTGACAGTATATTTACATGTTCAGATACAAAAAATATTTAGTAACAAATATGAGAAAACTTATTTATTCCCATTTTGAAATATATGCATTACATTAGATTTTTATCTTAATAAACTTTTGTCATTTGAACTCAAAACTGCCTCTCGATACAAAAATAAATTTAAAAATAAGATATAACAAAAATATAATTGCTAGTAAAATTACCTTAACATCTAAATTTTGTTGAATACATACATATAACAAAGCCATCCCCTAAATATCTAATACAAATTCAGACCATGCAATGAAAATACTTTAAAATTTGTACATTATTACACATTGTATGCCTGTATCAAAATATTACATGGACCTTGTAAAGAAATAGATGTGAGTACCCACAAAAATGAAAAAAGAGAAAGAAAAATTGTACCATAAACATGCATCTAATTAAATGTTTTTTACTTTATTTTTAGATGAAGTCTCACTCTGTCACACATACAAAACAAAACTTATACATGTATATGTTCATATATATACACACATACACATACACATATATAATACATGCACACACATATATATACACACATATATTTATATGTGCTGTTACAGATATTTTATAACTCATTTCTCAGGGAAAGTAAATAAAGTACTGCAATTAAAATAGGGGATTTGAAGAATATAAAAATCCCATTGTTTTAACAGTGCTTTTATTAGGAAAGGCATATTTTTCATTACTGTCCCTTATAATTACCTTAAAAATGGACAAAACAGTCTTTCTAACTGAATGAGAAATTTAAAATAAGAAAACAGTTGTAGGTTAAAACTAGATGCAGAATCAAAAATTTGTGTTACGGGAGAGGATGTTAGTGATGCTTAAAAGTTGGGAAAAATTTGAGGAATGATCTTAAACACACTTTTTACACCAAAGAAACCTAGACACACTTAGACTACAACTGGCCCTGAATAATCTTTCTGAAATATAATGCTTTCAAATGTATTCTAGCTGTCATTCTTTCATTTGAATATTATTAAAGTCATGGCATTTAATTTTCCTAACTTTATAAAAAGCAATGAAATTAATGACATTCTGTGTTTTATCTTCTCCTATCTTCACCTCTATCATAGTTCACATAATCATTTTCTAAATAACACTATTTCTGTTGATTACTCTCTCAATTAATTAACTTTTCCTGTGATTTTAAATATTAGTTCTCTATGCTGCTTTAGCAATTTTATGCTCCATTTTCTCAATTAGTAGTTACAGCTACAAGCAATATGCCATTACGAAGAGGGTTAAAGGTTATAGATTATGATTTTCTTTTAAATGTGAGATGACTATTTAGATATTATTTACATGGTAAATAAAATGAATGAGAGAGACAGATGTATTTTAACCTTTTCTTCTTTATATCTTCCTTCAGGTTTCTACCAGATTTAATTATGTTAATATGACAAATATTTTCAAGTACAAAATGCCTTTGAGGAAACTAGGGTAGAAGCAGTTGATAACTGAAAAAGTCAATCTGAGATTTACTTTTGAACAAATGTCAGCACTTATGGAACTGGAGTGATGGGCTTATTTATATTTTTTCTCAGAGCCTTAATTTGTTAATGTGATATAACTACATAGTTTAGAATAAAACTAATTTTTCTATTAATTTTTGTAGAACTACTTTATGCTTTATTTCAGATTATTTTTTAAAGTTTTTGAAAGTGACTTTACAAATGTTGTACATTTTAAGGAAAATATCTTGTTGAAAAAAATAAATAGCTCATTAAGTCTATAGTAAAGTTGAAATATTGTCTGGAACTAAGAATCAGAAATTTTAGGAAAAATTCATTATAATGAATAAAAACTAATCATTTTCAAAGTTTACCTTCCCAAAAAAATTATTAAATTGGCCTAATTTTTATCATAGTTCTTTCCTATGTTCAGAAATGGAAGTAAATAGCCATAACTTCTTTCAGGTTATACACAATAGGAGGAAAAGTATTTCCTTAACTGAAAGGAAATTTGAAAATTATTATCAAAAAATATTTGGAGCTAGTAAAACAATTCACTAACATTGAAACTTTTTTACTTCCAAATAAGCTTTCAAATGATTATGTCTGATAAATTTGACTTGCCTAATTATTTATTATCTTGTTAGCTGTAGCAGGTAGTTTACTTAGTAATGTAGGCAGCAGAAATAGCCTCAGATGAAATTCAGCAGAAATTAACTGTACATATTATTGTTGAGTTAACAAAAATACCATTTGACTTATTTGAAAAATTCCCTCAGATGTGATTTGACAGAATTCCAGTCAATTTATCAAGGAACTAATTTGATGAAGACACAGTTACCATTAATGCTGAGCACTGTGCGTATCTTGCTGATTGTACCACTTGATCTGAATGTGGATACTTTTAGAAGTCCCACTGCTACTACATCACTCAAGATGATAAGAACAAAATTAAAAAATAGGTAGATTACATCAAAATTAAAACTTTTATGCTGTAAATAATACTCAAAAAGTAAAAGACCAACAATATTCTAGATAAATATTTTCAAATTATATGTCTTATTAGGGGCTTACATCTAGAATATATAAAGGTCACTAATGACTCAATGGTTAAAACATAGACTAATTTTAAAAATAAACAAATGAATTGATCAACATTTCTCATTTCTCCAAAGAAAATATGCCAATAGTGAGCAAGCACATTAGAAGATGCACATTATCATTAGTCAGTGGTGGAATAAAAACGAAAACCACAATACCATGCTACTACATAAAAAATAAGAGGGTAAAAATCAGAAGACAGAATATAACAAGTAGTGGTGATAATGTGCATACATTGGAACAATCATCTATTGCTAGTGGAATGTAAACTAGTACAACCAATTTGGAAAATAGTTTGGCAGTTTTCAAAAACTTTAAACATAGATTTATAATATGATCCAGTAATTCAACTTCTACTTACATATCTAAAAGAAATGAAAACCACAAAAATACAGAAAATATCTTGTACACAAATGTGTATATCAAAAAGTGAAAATATCAAAATGTTCATAAATTGGTGAATAAATCAATAAAATGTAGTTTAGCCATGCAATGAAAGGTTACTCCGCAATAAAAAGGAATGAAGTGCTATAACTTCTATTATATGAATAAGCTATGAAACATCATGCTAAATGCAAATAGCCAGTCACAAATGATGACATATTGTGTGATTCCATTTGTACAAAATGTCTAGAATAGACAAATATATAGTAAAACAAAGTAGATTAATGGTTGCCTACATCTGGGGTGGAGAGAGACAGAGAGAGGCTGCTAATGGGTAGATAAGATGTGATGAAAATGTTCTAAAATTAGGTTTTGCTGATAACTGTACAATTATAAATATTTCACAAAAGCATTTATGGTGCAATTTGAGTGAATATTATGGTGGTGTATCTCAATAATATAAAATATTATATCACAATAAAGCTGCTACAAAGATGTAGTTCATGATAAAATGTGTTATTTGGTGAATATATGAAAATTGTATTGTACTATTAAGTGATATATGATGGATCAAACTTTAAAAAAAAATCCCAACCATGAGTAAATGGTGAAATAAAGTTTGTAAGTTGATTAACAGAAGTAAATGAAAATCAACTTGTGTAGGCCATGTTATCTGGATGGAAAAATATGCAATGATTGACACACTACCCAAGTAAGTATTGCAAAGCTATTTTTATATAAATGACATATAATTTATATAAATATTTATACTTAGATATTAATACATATTTGCAGGTGCATTTTATAATTTACATGTATGTTTTATAAAAACACAGATATTTATATAAATACGTGTGTATCTCCCTTATATATAGTTTTATAGACTCCTATCTGCCAACATGTATATGCCATTTCTAGTGCTCTTGACTCCTTGTGGATTCCAGTAAAAATCTGTTTTCTATAAACAACCTTTCTTTTATTTTTCCACAAGTTCTCTACACCTAGTGTACTGAATTCCTTGCCACTTTTCTTTTTTTATTATAGTTTAAATTCTGGGATACATGTGCAGAACATGCAGGTTTGTTACATCGGCATACACATGCTATGGTGATTTGCTGCATCCATAGACTCATTATCTACATTAGCTATTTCTCCTAATGCTATCCCTCTCCTAGCCTCGCACTCCCCAACAAGCCCGGATGAGCTCCAGTGTGATGATCCTTTCCCAGTGACTATGTGTTCTCATTGTTCAATTTCCACTTATGAGTGAGAACATGCAATGTTTGGTTTTCTGTTCCTATGTTAGCTTGCTGAAAATGATAGTTTCCAGCTTCATCCATGTCCCTACAAAGGACATGAACTTATGCTTTTTTATGGGTACATAGTATTCCATGGTGTATATGTGCCCACATTTTCTTTATCCAGTCTATCACTGATGGGCATATGGGTTGGTTCCAAGTCTTTGCTATTGTGAACAGTGCTGCAATACACCTCTGTGTGCATGTGCCTTTACAGCAGAATGACTTATAGTCCTTTCGGTAAATACCCAGTAATGGGATTGCTGGGAAAAATGATATTTCTGGTTCCAGGTCCTTGAATCACCACACTGTCTTTCACAATGATTGAACTAATTTACACTCTCACCAACAGTGTAAAAGCACTCCTATTTCTCTACATTCTCTCCAGCATCTGTTGTTTCCTGACTTTTTAATGATCATCATTCTAACTGGCGTGAAATATGTCATTGTGGTTTTGATTTGAATTTCTCTAATGACCAGTGATGACAAGCTTTTTTTTTCATATGTTTGTTGGCTGCATAAATGCCTTCTTTTGAAAAGTGTCTGTTCCTATCCTTCACCCACTTTTTGATGGGGTTGTTTGATTTTTTCTCTTGTAAATTTGTTTAAGTTACTTGTAGATTCTGAATATTAACCCTTTGTCAGATGGATACATTGCAGAAATTTTCTCCCATTCTGTAGGTTGCCTGTTCACTCTGATAATAGTTTCTTTTGCTGTGCAGAAACTCTTTAGTTTAATTAGATCCCATTTGTCAATTTTGGCTTTTGTTGCCATTGCTTTTGGTGTTTTAGTCATGAAGTCTTTGCCCATGCCTATGTCCTTAATGGTATTGCCTAGGTTTTCTTCTAGGGTTTTTATGGTTTTAGATCTTACATTTACATCTTTAATCCTTCTTGAGTTAATTTTTGTATAAGATGTAAGGAAGGGGCCCAGTTTCAGTTTTCTGCATATGGCTGGCCAGTTTTCCCAATACCATTTATTAAATAGGGAATCCTTTCCCCATTGCTTGTTTTTGTAAGGTTTATCAAAGATTAGATGGTTATAGGTGTATAATGTTACTTCTGAGGCCTCTGTTCTGTTCCTTTGGTCTATATATCTATTTTGGTACCAGTACCATGCTGTTTTGGTTACCGCAGCCTTATAGTATAGTTTGAAGTCAGGTAGCGTGATGCCTCCAGCTATACAGGCCCTTTTTTGGTTCCATATGAAATTTAAAGTAGTTTTTTCTAATTCTGTGAAGAAAGTCAATGGTAGCTTGATGAGAATAGCACTGCATCTATAAATTACTTGAGGCAGTATGGCCATTTTCACAATGTTGATTCTTCCTATCCATGAGCATCGATGGGTTTTCCATATGTTTGTGTCTTCTCTTATTTCCTTGAGGAGTGGTTTGTAGTTCTCTGTGAAAAGGTCCTTCATATCCTTTGTAAGTTATATTCCTAGGTATTTTATTCTCTTTGTAGCAATTGTGAATAGGAGTTCACTCATGATTTGGCTCTCTGTGTATTATTGGTGTACAGGAATGCTTGTGATTTTTGCACATTTATTTTGTATCCTGAGACTTTGCTTAAGTTGTTTATCAGCTTAAGGAGATTTGGGGCTGAGAAGATGGGGTTTTCTAAATATACAATCGTCATCGGCAAACAGAGACAATTTGACTTCTTCTTTACCGATTTGAATACACTTCCTTTTTTTCTCTAGCCTGATTGCCTTGGCCAGAACCTCTAATACTATGTTGAATAGCAGTGGTGAGAGAGGGCATCCTTGTTTTGTGCTGGTTTTCAAAGGGAATGCTTCCAGCTTTTGTCCATTTAGTATGATATTGGCTGTCCGTTTGTCATAAATAGCTCTTATTATTTTGAGATACATTCCATCAATACCTAGTTTATTTAGAGTTTTTAGCATGAAGGGTGTAGAATTTTATGGAAAGTCTTTTCTGCAAGTAGATCAATGAAAAGTTCTGAAATTGAGGCAGTAATTAATAGCCTACTAACCAAAAAAGCCCAAGACCAGACAGATTCACAGGCAAATTCTACCAGAGGTACAAAGAGTAGCTGGTACCATTTCTTCTAAACAATAGAAAAAAAGGGACTCTCCTTGATTCATTTTATGAGTCCAGCATCATCCTGAAACTGAAACCTAGAAAAGACACAATAATAAAAGAAAATTTAAGACCAATATCCCTGATGAATCTCTTTGAGAAAATCCTCCATAAAATACTGCCAAACTGAATCCAGCAGCACATCAAAAAGCTTATCCACCGCAATCAAGTCGGCTTCATCCCTGGGATGCAAGGCTGCTTCAACATATGCAAATCAATAAATGTAATCCATCACATAAACAGAAGTAATGACAAAAATCCTTGTCACTTTTTATTTCTATTTGCTTTTGTTAATTTGGCCATTCAAGTTGCAATGCAGAATAATTCATCCTTCTTTAAAATTTCTGTGTGCACTTTAAACCTCAGATCAAATATGTTTTATTCATTAACAACATCAAAATGCTCTGAGGTGAAGTTGATCTTATAGTTTATCTACATCTACATGGTATTACTTAGTTTTCCTTCCAAGTGTGTGTACCATACTACTTCCTTGAAGGCAGGAAAAATACTTTGGCTCTCATTGTTGTGGACTTTGTATATCACAAAGAATCAAAGCAGCACATTGTATATATAGAAGTTCAATTAATTTAAAGAATTGAATTCAGCATATTAATACCATTATTATTTAACAAACCTAGTTATATATTACCTCACATTTAATCAATATTTGTTATCACATTATCAATGTAAATTTGATACACGGGGGAAGATGAGCCAGACCTGATTAGTTATTAAAACAGAGAAGACTAATGAGTCATAGTCCCTTTCACTAAGTTCATAAAACCTACACAAATATATAATGCAATACAAAGATTGAAGGACTGTGCTTAATTTATTCAAAGGGGATATGGGACACCCAGGTAATATGTTTTCATTTTCATCAGTAGATGGAAAAGCCATAAAACTTTTCAACAGGAGGATTTTTGAAAGATGAGAAGGACATTCCTGCTAGAGTAAGAAAAAGCACCAAAGAATAAAAAAGCATGATGTGTTTGAGGTACTTTATGTTGATTATTATGGCTGCAGCCCAAACTGCAAGGAGCTAAATGAGTAATTTATCAAGAATCTTGTTCACTGTGCTACAGAGGATTTGTTATGCTGTAATATTAGTGAGATTTGGTTTCCCTTTTATTAAATAAAAGTCTCCATTTGGAAACTATTAAAATAATGCAGATAAAAGTTGAAAGATGATGTTTTACAAACGGAATTCTTTGTGGTAAAATCATGATAGATATGAGATGTAATATATGATGAATTTTTAGGAATTATAGTAAAAATGAAACAATATTAAATGTATGTGAAGTAAAAGGAAAAGCAATGTAAAAATAAAAGAAAAAGTAAAATAAATGCATTCTGAACTCCTCGCAGAGTTATATCAGTCAAGAATGAACTTCCTCATAGAGCTAGAAAACCAAGTATGATGATTAAATTGAAAACTGAATAAGCAAAATGTTGTTGAGGTTGAATTTGAGATTACTATATGTATAAAATTGATTTGTTTCATAAATTTAAGTAAAATTAGCATACAGAGAGTTGTGTAAGAAACAATGACCAGAAGCATGAATGATCATACCCAGTATAAAAATGCTCAATATTTGTTGAGCATTTATTGTCTTTGTATTTTACATGTATTAACAAATCTAACACATTAAACACAAAAGGAAATCAAGACAGGAAGATTTTAAATCACTTATCCAATTTCTCAAAACTAGTACCTGTGATTTTAATCACTTTTCTGTATTACATCTGAAATAAAAATAATCATAGAGAAAGTAGTATTCAATTGTTATCAACTAAAGTTTCAAGAGAAAACTATATTTTTACAATTGATTTACAATCTTGGAAAGATATTTTGAAATGTAGTCAGAAGCAAGTTTGGTTGGCAAAGTAAATTGATGGTGTTCTTATTGTGACATATGTGGTCTGCATTTCTTTTTGCACAGTAGTGTAGCAGTGAATAAAAGACAGTTGTGTAGAGGCTCAGAGTTTAACACACACACTATTAAGATGGGAGAGATAAAAATGTTGTGAGATTATGGTGAATTATTTAGTAGACAGAGATTGAAGGTATTTGAAAAAGAAGAAAAACTTCTCAGTTCTGAAGAAATAGAAGCAGCTGTAATAGAAATCGGAAGTGAAGGGAATAGTGTGAAACTACAGGAAATAAAATCACTTTCTCTGAGCCATAATAAAAAGAAATAAGTGCATGTAGAAGTACTTTAGGATTTTGTTTTACTTTTTGGTTTGGAGATGGTAGTTGACAGATCTGTTTGATAAATTGACTATTTTATATTTTTTGCTTGGTCAGTGCTGTAATTTCATATAATAGCTTTAGAAACAATCGGCTGTGAGTCCCCTATTTTATTTGAGTATAACGTGAGTACTTAAGTTTCTTTATGTGTTGTAGACATAAAACCCACTTGTCACCATATTTTTGTTTAAAGATTTATAAAGCAATTAGAAATTATAAAGCAATGAATCAGTAAGGAGTCAAGCCTTATTTCCAAAGGCATGACTGTAATCTCAGCTTTGGGAGGCTGAGGCGGGGGGCGGATCACCTGAGGTCAGGAGTTTGAGACCATCCTGACCAACATGGAGAAACCCCGTCTCTATTAAAAATACAAAATTAGCATGCCTGTAATCACAGCTACTTAGGAAGCTGAGTGAGGCAGGAGAATTGCTTGAATCTGGGAGGCAGGGGTTGCAGTGAGATGAGATCATGCCATTGCACTCCAGCCTGAGCAACAAGAGCAAAACTCCATCTCAAAAAACAAAAAGCCCCAAACCAAAAGCAAACAAACACACAAACAAAAAGCAGACAAAAATTTTTACTACAAACTCCATTTATTTTATATTTTTGTGAAAATATTAACTCATATTACATACAAGTATGTGTGGAGTGTGTGTGTATGTGTATGCATATAAAAATTGATTATATGAATTGAATCATTCTTGTCCTATCCAATTAAATCAGAGAATCAGGGTTAAGGTGCCAAGAGAAAAGCATTCAGGGCACATCGCATCTGCTCCAAGAGTTAAATATTCTACAAGTTCAGCTGCTAAAATCACGTGCTGTAACATAAGACCAGTTTTACATACCAGCATTACTCACCAACCAAAGCTTGCCAGCTCCAAAAATCTCTGGTGCCAAGGATCTTACTTCCACAACAATACCTAATATGTCTCTACTAATAAAACTCCCAAACTTCCCTTTGTTCTTTGGACATACCTAAGACCACACAGTCTGTGTGTATGCCTCAAATTGCAATTCTTCCCAAATAAAACATTTTAAATTTAGATATTTATCTCATTTTATATGATTTTGACAATGCATGTTTAGATATATAATTGAATGTCCTATAAAGTTATTTGATATAAAATTTAGTAAGAGACAAAATAACTTTTTAACTTTACATTCACTTAAAAATAGAATACTTTTACTTAAAATTTTAAATTACTGTTAAAATGACATTTTATTCTTACATATGATTATCATATGAGTTTGAATCAGATTCACACACTGCTGACTCACACAGAATCAAAGGGATTATGTGCTTGTTTTACCTATTTGTATTGCTGATGTAGTCATATTTAACATCAACTTTGTTTAAATCATAGAGAGACACATCTAATACTTGAATGAGTACATAATTTGTTATCAATAGCACCAACATAATGTATAATTATTATTGTATATGTGTATGTTTATCATGAATTACATTATTGGTAACTATTATATATAAAATGTTAAACTTTTATACTCTCCATATTAGTGTATTTTAAGCACAATGTTTATTTCCTCTGTAGTCAAACACTTGTAGCATGTAGAAATAAGCAGCATAAACATTTAGGTGTAAAAAACATACATAACCAACATTATTTTTTTAATGCTACTACATAAACTGCACTAAAATAATTAATAACAATTTTATTATTTTCTTAAAAATATCAGATGAATATTCTTATTTAATTTATAAACTTACCCCAGCAAGTCATATTATACTCTATCCCCATTTTACAGATGAGGAAATGGGGCAGCTAGGTACTATGCTAGGAATTTATAGTAGCAAAGGAAAAATGCAAAAGCATTATTTGCCTTCATGGAGCATCTGTTCTAGCAAGAAAGACAACCACCAGTCATGTGAAGAAATAAATGAATTAAAAATTACCAGATAAACAGCAACAAAAACAGAGGTGGAGAAAACACTTCTAAAGTGTTTTCTTTATTGACAATAGGATTGACAGCAACAGTGAGACCCGGAGGGAAATAAGGAGTTAGTTACAAAAACAACCGGAAATAATTTCTTTACGTATACAGGCATAGCAAGTGCAAACATTTTGACTAGGGGGAACAGTCCTAGTAATTCTACTAATTGATAGAATGACAGGGGATATAATTTTGTGAGTGTGTGTAACATAACAAAGCTCAAAAGGTAAAAAGAAAGTCATATCTCTCAGGAGCCTGATCACTTACAGCCTTGGTAACCAGGAACAGGGTGGATTTAAATTGAGCATTTCTTCCTGTGCTGGGCTGTTACTTTGTATATGGGTACGAGTTCAGAGACCATTTTCATCTTCTATTTGTTTTTATCTTTATATTATTTGAGCTATTCATGAATAGGGCCTTCTCCTTATATATTCACAAACCAGGCATCATACTGATGAGTTTTTAAACCACAATAACTTAAATGAATGACTGCAACTGTGGAAGATTTAATAATGGCTGTTTCCACTCACTAAAGTATATGAATTGCAATCAGACACACAGAAAATTTGTAACATCATTTCAAAATCTTGTATCAATTACCACTCTCCAAAAATCATTTTTAGAGTAAATCTAATCTTCAGCTATAAATTTTATATAGTATGTACCATGCTTTTTCATTAACAGAGTAGTGTAATATAATGGGCAGCAAAGCTTTTTAATATCTTTTAAAAAACATTAAATATTTATTTTAAAATAGTACCAAACATCTTATATAATATTTGATTGTATTGTTTGCATTATTTAACATTATTTTCTTCAGATATTAAAAAATATATTTAAAAAGTGTTACATTCATATGGGCCCTTTTGTCTGATAACATATAATACCACTGATAATTTTTCAGAAGACATTGAGTTTAATATGACTGATTAAGGTCTTGCTAAAAGTTTATCATTTTGATCTCTCTCCAATGCATTTATTCATATTTATTCCTTTTCTTTCTTATCTTTCACACACACACACAAAAATCACATTAAAAAAATCTGTCAACAATTTTCTTTTGGGCTGAGTCTGATAGATAAGAGATAGGGCAAATATGGAAAAGCTTATTTTTTCCTTGTGATTTTAACATTTTATTTTATATTTCCATTTTTTTGCTGCACTCCAAAGTCATTTTGACCCTGAGCAGAAAAGTTCAGACAGACTTCTTTTTTCTGGCCTTCCATGTCTTCATTTTTTACCTTGTAGTTTAAAAGTTTTACCAGTTTCAAAACTTTTTCTTTCTCATATTCTTCATTCAGTTCCTATATTGCTGGATGTTGCTCTTTAAAATTGGAATTGCCAATTTTAGTCTAATTCTCATCTAGCTTTAGAAAAGCTCCTCTACAGCGAAGGAGAATAAAAAGCTGATTAAAATCTAACCTGACTTTGGAGGTAATGGATGGACAGCCATGTTGAAAATCAGTTTAGAATTCTGAGAAACAACAGATTTTGCATTTTATTAAAACATCCTATAAGCCTGTGAGCTTTAACAGAATGAGCAACACTGGCCAAATTCCATTTTTTTCTTACTAGGGTCATTTTGTTAAATTAAATGCAACTTGTTCAACATTTCAGAGTTCCAGAACTTCTGTTATGTTTCCTGGTAAACTCATATGTTCTTCGTTCTAAAAGGGAAAGCTGCTTTATTTCTACCACACCCTTATCTTAGTCCCTGTGAGTCAGCCCTCTCACTATTTCTTCAGTAAATCCTATATCTTCATACCTGCAAATAAAACAAAGTGAGATTCAAACTTCAATGCTTTTAAGCCATTTAAGACAAATGAGTCAATGGATATTTGCTAAATATTAACCTGAGAGTGACTGTTGATTCTTTTGAAAAAGAAGTTTTCTTTGTCAATGTTTCTGTAAGAGAGACCAATAAACTGGACCAAGACTGATAATTATCTACAAATTGTAGTCCATGGTAAATTTCTTGCTGTTTAATATTTTTTAGATTTGACATAGGTAATATGCAATAAATCCAAATAACACATTTCAAACAATTTGGAATTCCAAACAAAATATTCTTCTTTCATTAAATGACATGTGATATATTTTAACACAATGTTTGTCTTTCTAAAAATAATACTATAAATAAGTTCAAAGAGGTATGTGATTATTTTTAGCTATGATAAATATCTACTTTTTAAGTACTTACAATATGACAGATATTTTGTTGTTCACTTGATTGTTATCTCATTTAATCTTCTAAATTGTCCCATAATCATTATGCTCATTTTACTAATTACTGAGAAATCATAGACTTTGCTTGTACAGTTCATAAATACTTTCTTTACCCATACTTTTCTCTTGTTAAATTCACAAATATTTGAAATAGTATCATCATTTCTATTTTGTACATTAAGAGACAGAGATACTTTGCTGAAAGGCAAATAAATTTTGATATATTTTATTCACATCTACTTTAACACTTGGAACAATTGTTACCTCTCATACTTAACACTGGTTTGATGTGCAATCCAATGATATTAGAACCAATTGTACTATATAGATTATTTCCTTTTCTGTATTGAATAATAAATTGGGGTGTACCAAAAATAATTAGTAGTCTTTATGGTAAAGACTGGCAATAAATTGAGAGTCTTTAAACTTTGAGCCTATTCATTCTTCCATTGAATATGGATTACCAGGAGAGCCTGTGATTTTAATGGCATTACACATAATAATTTCAACTTAAATGAGATTTTGAATATTTTAATAAGCTATGTAGTATTTCCAATAGAATCTATAATTGACATCTCAAAGAAAAACTTTTCCTTTCATGCTCTTTATGCTTGAGCAAGTTTCTAAAGAACATTTTTATAAAATGCATTTTAACATTTTAATATTGATATTAATGTTTGACACCAAAAGTTAGTTAATTCAGTTTTCTAAAGTACTATCTTCTTCAATGTGAAACATTAAAGACTATATTGACCCAAATAAGTAGGTCTGCTTTTCAAAAGAGTCTTCAAACTCTCTTTTAATTGCTCCCCAAAATATTTTGTTTTGATTTTTTTTTAGTGTAAGAAGAGTTTTATTCCCATCGATGCACAAATGTATTATTTGAAATAGCCAAAAGCTACTGTGATTTATTTATAACACTGTAACCTAGGTGATCTTTGAACAAAACAGGGATTAGGAGTGCCAAACAACATGAAGTTGATAATTCATGTATAATGTTTGACTCCCCAACAACTTAATTTTTAATAGCCCACTGTTGACTGGAAGACTTATTGATAAAATAAAGTCAATTAATACATATCTTATCTGTTATATGTATTATATACTATGTTTTTACCAGAAGGTAACCTAGAGGAAAGAAAATGTTATTAAGAATATCATAAAGAAGAGAAAATATTCATTAACTGGAAGTGGATCATTATAAAGGTCATTATCCTTGTCATCACACTGAGTAGGCTAAGGAGGAAGAGGAATATGTGTTGGTCTTTCTATCTTAAGGATGGCAGAGGCAAAAAAAAAAAAATGTGAGTATAAGTTGACCTGCACAGTTCAAACACATGTTGTTCAAGGGTCAACTATAAATGGCAGTTACGTTACTAAATCAGGTTTGAAATATCAGTCATTATTAGTGATGTCAACTCCGTTACATCCAGTGTACTCCAATGTCTTATATTCAGCGTACCCCGAAATTCAGTCTAAATCAGGTTTGAAAAACTAGTCATTATTATTGACATCAGCTGTTTTATATCCAGTGTACCTCAAGTCTTATATCCAGTGTATTCCAAAATTCAGTCCAATTTATGTATTTAAGCCCAATCTTGTGATTATGCTAAGATTGGTGCCTGATTATAATTGAATAAATTATTAATAAAGCAACCATTCTATTTATTCTCTGGTTGAAATATTCATATTTCATACACTATGTTTAATTAAACTTTTAAATATTTTATTTGCAAAACTGGAAGGAACAGTGTAGGAAAAATATTGACAAATTAAATTTCATTTTGCTAAAGTTTTACCACAAGTGAATGTTTAAAAAAAATGCAATATCAAATAATTGTGGTAGAGGTCAAAGTACCTTTTCTCACTCAATAAATGAATATGGAAGAAGGACTTCAGAGAATATTTTTAAGTTGACAAGTCTTAAAATGTTACCATTGTGATAATGAATAAACAATAAATTCTCTAGACCAAAAAAGACATGTGATACTGTTTTTATGAGAATCCTCAGATTTTTCCAGAGATGCCCCCTGAGACTGGATTCTTTGGTGTGCCAACAGAGAGCAAAGCCTGAGGTAGCTTTGAAATTTAATAAGCAAGAGGCCACTAGCATGAGAAGGTCTCCCATATTTTGAGTTCCTAAGTAGCAAAATGCAACCTAACTTTGGGTTATAACAAATGGCTATGTCTTGGCCATCACAGTTGAGCTTCAGCTGTTCAAAGGCAGCCCACTCTTCACACGTCCAACTTAGGCAAACATCTAGCTGTAGCCAATCAGGTGATTTCCCTACTTCACATCTGTGTTCTTTCTGTGAAATGAAAGTTGATTGCTCACACTGTAGGTAGAGCTCTTGGAACTTCTTCTAGTTCTGAGTGCTACCTAATTTATAAATTGTTCTTAGCTCAAATAAACTCTACTAAATTTCATTTGCATTAGGTTTTTTTGTTGTTGTTGTTTTCTGTTTTTTTTTTTTTTTTTTTTACTAAACATCAGATTAAGTTCAAGCAATTTAGCATTAACTGAGAGGGGCCAGTTATATTATATCACAGCTATTTCTACGTCAATAACATTTTATATGTCCATGAGAAATCCCATACCTGTGAGACAAAAGGTTGAAGGAAGAAAGAGAATCAGAACAATATTTTATGTTGACGGAACTTACATTTTGAAATTTCACTTGGTTTGGAAAGGACACTAGAAATCAAAAACAAGTACTTTCACTGTTTATTTTAACTATTATTTATCTTTTTAAGATATAAACTGTTACACCTTAAATGGACCATGCCACCTTAATACCATCCCTTAGGAACTTTCCTAAACTGGCCAACATGTTGAAACCCTCTCTCTACTAAAGTACAACAATTAGCCAGGTATGGTGGCAGACGCCTATAATACCATTAAACCCAGGAGGTGGAGGTTGCTGTGAGCCAAGATATTGTGCCACTGCACTCCAGCCTGGGCAACAGAGTAAGACTCAGTCTCAAAAAAAGAAAAAAAAGAATCAGAGGTGGCTCTGTTGAGGAAGTACTTGTTGAAAGCTTGGCCTGGATTGTTGTCAGGATCCAGACCTTATAGAAATTTCTGTAAAGAAATTCCTGACCTCAATTGACCCTCCTGCCTCAGCCTCCCAAAGTGCTGTGATTACAAGTGTGAGCCACTGCGCCTGGCCGTGATTCTTAAATTCAATACTCCAGCCAAACTTTAATTACGATTTTCAAGCACCCCATTCATCTCACCTCCAGGTCATGGCATTTTTTTCTCCTTATCTTGTAGTGTTCTTTGTTCGTCTGGTTAATAATCATGTACCACTCATGTCCGAGTTTCTAGGTCATTACACATAGAAAAAAATACTTAGTGACTCATAAAATCTGTTAGTTGATCTAGTTTACCCATTTCCTGTGTTTATCTCTATCATAGGATACACAGCTCTTGGCTGTAAATCTCTTTATGTGCCAGGTTTCACAAATATTATGTAACTATAATGAAAGCTGAGACTGTCTGGCTTAATGCTGTCTCTCTAGGGTGGCACAATAGCTGGTACATAGTTGGAAATTGATTAATACATTTTGGATGATTGGTAGATTATCAATGTGCCTTACACAACTATCAACACCTTTTTTATGTGAACCTGTTGAGTTTCAACAAAAGACTTCTAGGAAACTTTCTCTAATTTCCTTTGGTGTTTGACCACGTAAAGAGAGGACATGTGATTACAAACTCATGAATGAGTCTTTTAATATTTGACCAAAAAAGAACCTTGAACTTATAAAAATACTTTAGAAATTATGTAGTTTCATTTTCTTAGGGGGAGAAACTAAGAAACAACAGAAATATATATCAAAAAAATCAAATCATTAGTAATAGACAGATCAAATATTAAAACTAATCCTCAAGTCCAGGTTTGTTGACGTCAACATTTTCAGACACTATTGACCTATTTATTTAATAACAACAAGATTATATAAAGTGAAAATTTTTCAATTCTTGTTTCAATTGGTTCAGTTGCTATACCATAACCTAATTTACAAGCTTACCTGGGCAGATTTGATTCAAATATCAAATAAGAATAATATTATTTTCTTGTTAAAAAACTTATGCAATACATTTTTAAATTGCAGCTATTTAACACCTTTCCAGTTTACAGTAGAATTTATTCCTCCTACTTCTATGAATGTGATTGCTTTGCATATTTTTCTTTTTTCTTTCTTTTTTTTTCTTTTTGAGATGGAGTTTTGTTCTTGTTGCCCAGACTGAAGTGTAATAGCATGATCCCAGCTCATTGCAACCTCCACCTCCCAGGTTCAAGGGATTCTCCTGCTTAAGCCTCCCGAGTAGCTTGGATTACAAGCATATGCCACCACATCAGGCTAATTTTGTATTTTTAGTAGAGATGAAGTTTCTCTGCATTGGTCAAGCTGGTCTACGAATTCCTGACCTCAGGTGATCTGCCAGCCTGGGCCTCCCAGAGTGCTGGGATTATAGGCATGAACCAACATGTCTGGCCTGCTTTGCATGTGTTTCAATTTGATCAGGGTAAAGAAAAGTAAGGTAGTACACTCTCCAAGAATTACCTTGTGTGTGAATACAGTTGTGTGCTGATAGCTACAGTAATCACCCTAATTTTATTGGCCAATTTTCCTACTCTTAATAGAGAATCTCCAGCCATTTACTCAATTTCCACTCTAAAAGTTTTCAAGGACTCCACGGGATTATAAACACCTCCACTCCGGTTAGTCATGTTCAGTGTTTCAGCTGCTCTTGTTACATGTTTTAGCTTTCATGGGGATTTGCTAATGCTCCTGCTATTATCAGTTTCTTAAAAATTTAGCCCATACTCCAACTGTACCTACTTTCTTTGTAGAAGTAGTTTCCACCTGTAACGACTACATAGAGTTAATCTAATTTATACAACAAATTCTACTTGCTACAATCAGTAAGATAAATAAATTGAAGAAAATAAAGATTAGACTGATCAGAACAGGTATTACAGTTGATCTTAGCCAAAAGGCCAAAAAGCAATTAAGTAAAGATTATGTATAAATAATATCCACTGCAATGAATCAAGCCCAATGTGGAACAACAGACTCTGAGTCCATATCCTCAGTCTTTCAGCTTTTTCATTGTGTGATTCTGGGCAATTAGCTTTATCTGTCTCTTCCTCAGTTTTCTGACTGGTGGAATAGAAATAAAAATTTCCTCATAGCCTTGTTACTTCCCTCATACCCTTGTTATTAGACTTAAACCAGTTAATATTTCTAAAATGCCTAAAACAGTACTCATTATACAGTATTTTAAAAATATGTGTTGTTTTAATTGGTTTTTAAATGGACATCTGTAAAAAGACAGTCACATAGGACTGCAAATTAACATTCTACAAAATAACTATAAACATATTGTGACAAAATAATTCTGTATTTAAATTGATATAGGCAATACCATCTTACCTCTAGTAAGTGCATTTTTGTCTGCAAATTTATTACAGATTTGAATAGAATACAGATTTGAATAATAGAATACTGCAAATCATCAAGCAGGGATACAGTATGCATTGTTTCCCAGTTTATCTGTGAAACCGTCTTTTTCATTAAGATTTTATTAAGATCTTTCATAACTTATGCACATAAATTTTCATAAGATCACAGATGGGAAATTTTGCCTTAAAAATATTGTGCTAATAAGGAATATTTCTACATTATGCACTAGTATATGCAAGATTTACAAATTATCATTAAGAAACTTTTGCTGATGTGGTGGCTTACGCTTTAATCCCAGCACTTTGGGAGGCGGAGGCAGGCAGATCACAAGGTCAGAAGATCAAGACCATCCTGGCCATGGTGAAACCCCATCTCTACTAAAAAAAAATTTAAAAAATTAAAAAATAAAAAATTAGCAGGGCATTGTGGGGCCCACCTCTAGTCCCAGCTACTCAGAAGGCTGAGGCAGGGGAATCAATTGAACCCGGGAAATGGAGGCTGCAGTGAGCCGAGATCGTGTCACCACACTCCAGCCTGGCGACAGAGCAAGACTCTGTCTCAAACAAAAAAAGAAATTTTAGCTATTTAATACAATGTCTCCAAAACAGTATACAAGTGATTAATAATGTGCTTACAATTTTTAGAAAAAATAACTATAGATCAGAAATGTCATTTATCACTTTCAACATTGAAAATTATTGAACTTATATATTGTCAAAGTATGAAATAGTCTGGTTTTCTAGATGTATAGAACACACCAATGGAAATTAATTAGAGGTAAATGAAATTCAGCTAATATTCAAACCAGTTCAATTCTGCTTGCTTTTATGTCATCTTTAGAAAAATGGTTGGTTATAGCCTTTGAAATAATTTATAAGTAAATTTGATTCACATTTAATCACAGTTTAATTATCTTTACATTATTAAATGTTAAACAGACATTATCATATTTTGGTTTGAAGATAGTGAGTTAAAAATTTTTCCTGATCTTAGGCAGATAAAGAAACATACATTTATATTGGTATTATTCAACAATAAAAGCATATGAAATTTCTACATATGTTCATTTACCAGCATTTAATATCCTACATTATAATTATAAAATACATAGTGTAAAAAAATGGAAACTAAATTATTTGCATATATAATACATTTTTTGATATTTTAAACTAAAATGTTCTATTTTTGTGTTTGTCGTTGCATTTGAGAAAATAGTTTATCTAACAAACTTACACATGTGATATACAGTATAGTTCCTAAAGTTAAAAAACTAACACATACATACATATTTATGAGTGCCTATATATGTATATTTGTACATATTTACACAAAAGCTTATAGAGCAATGTATAATAGTTTTATTTGATCTTTACAAATACGATGTATACATGACATTTTTAAAGCATTTTTATTTTTAATATAAACATTCAAAATTAATCAACTCAACAAGAATTCTCTATCATATTAGGTATATGATAATAATTTTGTTAACTATTTTTGGTCACAATTGCGCTAACTATTGCTGTAAATAATTGAGTGGTAAATAGTATTTAATTGTGGATTTCCACAGGCAGAAAGTATAGTTAACCAGTTACAAACTAACAGTTTCACTATGGAAACCAGTTATTCAAGCCTTATAAACAGTAAATAATCAGATTGTAGATTTGAGTTTTTTGTTTTCATTTGGAAAAGATAGGATTACTTAAAACATTAAGCAGAAACGAGCTCTTTTTGTTCAAACATTCTATGAATATATTATTACACTTTCCTTTTGTTGTACTTTGCCACACTTCTCCATGCTTTATTTCATGATCTGTCTTATGGTTGAAAGGAAGAGTCCATGCGGTTGACTTTTTTCCATCATATTGTAAATATAAAAACCATATTCTATTTGGTACATAGTCCTGTATCATTATTTACATCAACCTCAGTTGTTTTGATTACATTTTCCTCGTTGTTTCCTTCTAATGAATTGTATTCATTCTATTTTGCTGATAATTCAACCTCTATTTATTCTGAAAATATTAATGATATTATTAACAGCTTATGTCCAAGTCCTCTCTATCTCTCAATTTACATATACTTCTTAGGCAAGATTACGCTCTTTTGTGAATTTGTGGGTTACTGAATATGTGGCTCATAATGCACACATACAACTCAAATACCTTTCAAATCACCTCCCCGACATTTGAAACACATTACATATGAAATAGACTAATGTTTTTGCCAAATATTTGTTCCTCCTCTAAACAACTGACATAAAAATAAATGTTTAAAAACTCTATATTCAACTTGACTGGACTCAATCATATTCCTTATTTTTGCATTTCCAATAAACCGCCAAATTGTATCATTAGCTCCCAAATATCTCCTCCATCCCTCTATTTTGTTTCCTTCCTGCTGTCTTCGGTAGTCTTCCTCCCCTTCACCCAGTTTTTGAGACAGAAATATATGTTTTTAAAATGTGAAGTAAATTGTTATTCTTAAAGTCATCTAATGACGTCTCCTTACCTATAAAGATTCAAGATTTTACCATAACTTGTACAATAACTCATCAATAATTATATTGCATATCATGTTCCAGACTCTTTGGAACTATTTTGACACATAACTCTGTAGTATATCTAGAATTTTACATACACACAAAACTGTAAATCTACTTCTCCATATCTCTCTTGACCTGCATTCATCCTCTAGTTTCTGTGCCATAGGACTAAGTATGCTTCTCTTGGAAGTAAATTAGGAAGAGAAGAGTTAGTAAAACTGGCCTAGCTGAGCTTGAAATCATATATGCATAAAGAATACTGTAAGTGTTTTATGCTTTATGCATTTTTACAGTTTCCTTCATGAGTTATTTAGCATATGGAGGAGAAAATGAAGAAAATTAGTGCTTGAATTGGTTTAGTACATCCAAAAGGTTTAGAATATATGTCCAATAAAAGCTAAACCATAATGGTCTTCCAGTTTATTCAAAGTGAAATAAACCACTAACAAAAAGATAAATATTTGATGATTTCACTTACATGTGAAATTTAAAGAGTTGTTCTCACAAAAGTAGAAAATATAATAATAGTGGTTACAAGAGGATTGGGAGGTTATGAGAATGAGGGATACGGTGAGAGCTTGACCAGTGTATACCAAGCTATTGTTAGACAGGAGAAATAAGCTTTGATGTTCTATTATATAGTGCAATGACTAGAGTTAACAATAATGTATTGTATGTTTCAAAATACCTGGAAGAGTAGTTTATGTTCTCATCACAAGTAAATGATAAATGTTTAACGTGATATATACGAAATGATCATTACACTATGCATACATGAATTATAATAACAGGTTTACTCCATAAATAAGTAAAATTATTATGTGCCAATCATAAATTTGAAAAGCCACAATAATTATTAAAGCAATAGCTTCTAAGTTTCAGATATGATTTTCTTTAAAAATGAGGAATGTCATGTCAGATTATTATTTTTTCTTTGTTACTCTAATAGCTTAACAAATCCAATTTCTGGTCAGTTATTGTTTTCTAAAATATGAACCTAAAAAGAATCTAAAATGAAGATGATTTTTAATGTTAACAAGTTGGCTGTCAGTAGAATCAATTGATTAGAATATATATATAGTGAAATGAAATCTGTGATTCCAAGATGGCTTTTTTAGTTGTCACTGTCATAATGCGATGTTTTAAAATATCAATTAGATGAAAACACTATAATTTTTCTAAAGTTTATAATTTTAAATTTAAAAAATTTTATGGTTACATAGCAGATGTATACATCTCTGGGTGGTACATGGGATATTTTGATACAGGTATGCAATGTGAAATAAATATATCATAGAGAATGAAGTATCCATCCCTTCAAACATTTATCCTTTGAGATACAAACAATCCATTTTCATTTTTTAAGTTATTTTAAAATGTACATCTAAGTTATTATTGATCACAGTTACCCTGTTGTACTATCAAATAGTAGGTACTATTCATTCTCTTTACGTTTTTTGTGCCCATTACCCATCCCCACCTCCCCAGCCTCAGGGTTCTCTACTACTCTACCCAGCCTCTGGAAACAATACTTCTACTTTCTGTATCCATGAGTTCAATTGCTTTGATTTTTAGATTCCACAAACAAGTGAGAACATGCAATGTTTGTCGTTCTGTGCCTGGCTTATTTCACTTAACAAAATGATCTCCAGTTTCATTTATTTTATTGCAAAAGATGGGATCTCATTGATAATAGTTACAAAAAAAAATCATGGAGCATTATAACTTCAGCTGGTATATTAGCCTCCTTTTTTGACATTAAAACAGGTGACTCCAACTCTCTCTTTACTTTAAATTAGAACATAAAATTAATTTTATCTCCACTTTGCAAGGCATTTTGATTTAACTCTAAAGCAGACAAATGAATAAGATGTGATTTTATATAATTTTGGTTGCTGTATTCTAATTTTAATTTACAGTTTAAAATCACATTTAAAAATCTCCCTCATTTTTTAGTCAAATAACAATTATAGAATTTTAGGTCATTTAAATGATTGTTTGTTATTTTTACCTAGATTTCCCGATCAGGTTGATAACATTTCAAATTGAGTGAGTACATAGGCTTTGGTTTGGTGAGAATTTAACTATAACTTTCAGACTACTGATTCTAAAACATTTATATTTAGATTCAATTCCCTATTTGGTTTCCATCTCAGTCAGGATATCTAAAAAGTTAATCTTTCCATCTTGTGATTTTCTTATTTAAAATCAAATATTTACAGTACAAGAATATAGTAAAAAGAGAAAATGAAGGACAGGTTTTGTCTGATGTAAGCATTTGCATCCATAACTAACATATTATTTTAAATATGTTAGTTTGCCAAAGAGAAAATAAAAGTAAATCTGATGTATTTTAAAACATAAACTTTTCTATCAAAATAATCAAACACTATTTATTACTAAATTGATAAGAGTACTCAATCAAATTAAATTCCCATAACAATAAAATTTTACTGAAGCATAACATAATAAAGTATACCAACTGAAAATGTGCAGATGAATAACTTTACAGAAACTACATGTAACCAGCACCAAGACCAAAAAGCATAACGCCACCAATACCCGGACACATTTTTGAAACCCCTCCAAGTCATTTCATCCTTTCAGAGAAAAACCACTCTTCCTGTTTTTTTACATCATAGATTAGTTTTGTCTGGTTCGACCTTCATACAGATGAATCACCTAAAATGTATTATTTTGTGTATGGCTTTTTTCATTCAACATTATTTTTGTGAAATTTGTTTTTATGTGCACCTGTAGTTTGTTTTTCATTACTGTTTATATTCCAATATAAAAAATAGTACAATTTATTTACTCATTCTGCTCTTGATGGTTGTTTGGGTAGTTTTCAGACTAGGGCAATTATGAATAGCAGTAGTAAGAATATTCTTTTTTTTTTTTTTTTGAGACAGAGTCTCACTCTGTCACCCAGAGCAGAATGAATAAATGGCCATCAAGAGCAGAATGAACAAATAATTTGTGCTAATTTTTCATAGTGGAATATAAACAATAATAAACTACAGCTGCACATAAAGTACCTATAAAGTACCTACCTATTAAAAATAGATCTAAGCTAAAGTGCATTGTCTCATATCCTATAGATTCTACCTAAAAATTCCTATTGAATCAATTTTATTTTTGACATTATCAATGCAACCAACTTTCTTCAGAATCATCTTGTTACTTGAGCCTGAAGTTGTGTGTGGTCTTCTCATTGTGTGCTTGATTTTGCTTTTCTTGTACATATAATTTTAGTCTTTTCCAATAAGAACTAGACTTGACCACGTTATTTTATTTACCCCAAGAAAACATAAGTTGAAGTAATGTATCACCATTCCGGGCAGACATGTTAGTGCTATTCACCTTATCTTCTTTTCCCCACTTCTGTAATCATGGTGGCATGTTTTGAGATGTACCTACGTTTCTTGAAGAACACAATGAGCAGAGACTTCTCACTGAACTGTGATGGAAATTTAGTATAAAAAATTTAATCTTTATAATCCATTGAGGATTTGTGTTCCTAGTTCCTTTCACATACTCAAAACTTTTCTGATTAATAGTTTCCTTGCCAATTTCTATTCTGAAATTGCCCAGACTCTTTTGATATATAAGATCATATATTATCATCTTAATCATTTCTCTAAAGCTCAACCTCTACTATGACTTCAAAATATTGCATATTTTCTTACTACCTGTTAAGTCAAATACAAACACTTCGGTTCTAAACTTGAAATTATTTTTATATTCACATCATTGCCACTTTGACAGAAGTTGTGAAATATTTTGGATATATCAGATTAGACCTGGAAAAGAACAAGTCACAACTTGGCATATCTTCTTCTATAACATTTGTTAAAATTAAAGAAAATTACTAGTGTAGCTGCCAAGACTGGCTCTGAGTCAACAGAAGGAGTCTCAAAAGAGAATTACTCTTATGGGGAAAATACCACAAACACATTATACAATCATATATACAGGGACAAATAATTAGGATTCTAGCTGAAAGACAGTGAAGTCATAAAACTGATGGTAATCACCTTTTGACTACGTAATCAGTGTCCAGCTGCGGAGTGGATAACTGATGAAAGTGGGACTCAGGACAATACCAGCATTACATAAAATTGGTTACACAGGTCAGTTAAGCCAAATAGGGAGGATTTTGTAGAAATCCAGTTTTGGGGTTGAACAAGCAATGTGAAACAAACCATTATACAGAGATTTTTATTTTTTGCTTATTGTATTACCTTCTTTTAAAACTCCTAATGCATCTTAAGATTAAAAGAATATACTTTTCATTTTTCTTCTTCTTATAAACTTTTTTGCCAGTTAAATGTAGAAATTGATTTACTCTGTCATCAGTTGTTCTATGCTCTATTTACAGTTCTTAGTTTTCATTTCCAGTCCTGATATGACGCTCATATTACTGTACGTTTTCTTTACCTATTTTCTGGGTTTTGAAAGTAAGTATGCTATATGTTGATATATCTAATTCAAACCAAGTAACTTGCATCTGCAAAGTGATCGTGATTGGCCTGATACATTCTTATTAAAAGAAGAGTGTCACGTTTTTTTTTCCTTTCACATTCAGGATCTCTTACCCATTCTTCTTCATCCCGTCCTGTGAATTGAGTGGCTGACCTAAATGAGCTCCATCTAGTAGCATCCTTGATCTCTGGTTTTCAGTTTGCTTTGGTCAATGAGGAGCCCTAGAAGAACACTAAAGGAAGGGAATAAGTGAAGTTTCAGTTACTTATTTTCAGGAGTCTCCCCTGTTCAATAGCCACTTATGCACTGTGTTTCTTGTGTGTAATTTACTGCTTCTTCCCAGAACACCGTATTCCTGAGGAACACAATACTGTATTTCTGAATTCTAGATTCTAGTAACCAGCATGAACCCTCTTTCTCCAGGAAGTAGTCACAGCTCCATGACAGTAACTGCACTCTCCTCTGTGTTCCTCTATACCTCATCCACTCTTCATAAATGACTCCTTAAATTATTCTACTAATACTTTACTTGGAGCAGACTATTTGTTTTGTGATAGGATACAAACTAAAATAGCAGTTTTCAATAAATTCTGACTCACTGCTGAATACTCGCAGATAAAAAAGATTTCCATAGGGTAATATTGTTAAATTTGAGATACTAGTTTGAAAAAAACTATTTTGAAAATAAAAACACACTTCTTTCTAGAATGCTAAAATAATATGAAAAGAAAGTCTGTTAAAAATTAGTTGACTCACTATTAAATATAAAATGTTTGTAAATATACAATATTTGTTTTAAAATATCAATGAAATCAAACTTTGAGAATCATCTGTGGGTATATTTCTACTACAAAAATTTTAATCAAACTCCAGAGTGAGACTATAGGCTCTCTAAGAATTTGGTCACTTGGTAGATATCCAATGACCAACCCAATGACTACAACCAAGGAGGATTTAGTAAGGGGATTTTATTACTTGCAAGTAAGAAGAAGCGTCAGAAAATGAGGCATGATCTGATTGTATCTTGCAATGAGATGATGTCAAGAGAAAATTGATTGGATCCTGCCATGTGGTGATGCCAGAGCTTGATCTGGTTAGATCTTGGATCCTGTCCTGTAGAATTCACTTCTTAATTCAGTCCCCATGCCTCTGTCCTAGCACTTAGATTCCCCTTGAGGTTGCAGGCTTGATTCCAATCTGAGGGGCCATAGCAAATAAAAAGAACTTACCACTTTGTTACATAAAAGTTAAACCAAATAGGTCTGATGTTGCTACAGTATGAAACCCTAGAGGGAGGCTGCAGGCTCTACAAAACCATTGAAAACTAGAACCTAGAATTTAGTCACAACTTTATTTGCCAGGTGGGGATGATAGAGCTTATTCTTCTTGCAGATCTATTCCAACTTCTCTCTTTTAAAAACTATAGCCAATAATGGTTCTGTCTGTGAGAAACTGTAAGCATTACTTTTCTCATGTATGAAGATAAACTTAACATAAAAATAATAATAATAAAGGAACCATTATTTTCATGTAAACTTCACCGTTTTGTCTAGTTATAGGGGAAGTTAGAAGGTAATGAAAAGGTTTCACCCTTCGGTTTTGATTTGAGCCTGAAAAGAAATTAACAAGAGGATGATGATGCAATCCTTGACAGAAAATATATGCACAATGGAGCTTCCAATTTGTCTTTTGACTCTCCAGGTACGCTGAATAGCCCAGATAGTGTTAGTTATTTATCCAATATAAAAGGAAGAGAGTCATTTGTCTAATGTGGATATTTAAAAAAGAAGAAAAGAGAAGAGAAGTCAAACTCTCCTTTCAAATTTGTTCATTCTTAGACCTTTTTATTTTCTTTCTGTTTAGAGATCTAGTCATTTAGCAATGGAAATTACAGCATGTTTTGTATATTTCTTCCATTGATAATATGTATTGAACAAGAAGTATGATTTTAGAAATTATAATTGTAGAACAATTTATGAAAATACATAGCTTATAAAAGTTCTTATAATTCATCTATTATCTAAATATTTTTATTCATACATGAATATTGGTACATACAGATACATGTACATATGTGTGTGTTTGTGTGTGTGTGTGTGTATGCTAATCTATTAATATTTTGGTTCCAAAATACATTTTATAATGCTTTAAAGCAAGAAACTATGTTATTCCTCACTTTGATTTAAAATTTTATCTGGCATAGAGAACACACATATTAAAACTCAGTAATGATAGTAATGTTAATAAAGGTAAATTTATTGAATACTTCATACACATCAGCATAGTTATTTCTTTTCATTCTTTTTTCAACCCTATGAGAAAGTTATTTTATTTTAGTAAAATTATAATATTTTATTATGAAATTAAGGATCACTGAGATTCAGAAACTTGTCCTATTTATAGGTTTCAAATCAAAGAGTCCTATAATGCTGGTGATGGTAGTAAATAAAGAAGCTATTAGAAAAAAAAGTGTATTTTACTCCGTTTCCCAAAAATGGGCAGTAGACTTTGACTCTTTCTTAAACAAAACCAACAACAACAACAACAAAAAAACCTTTCTCAGATAAAATTTTTAATCATTTGTGTAGTATAAGTTATTGCAAAAATAATATGGGTTTTGCAATTACTTTCCATTGCGAAGGCCGCGATTACTTTTGCACCCACCTAATAAAAGTCCTTGACACATATGTTAGTCCATTTCATGTTGCTGTAACAGAAAACCTGAGATAGATATTTTATAAAGAAGGATTATTTGGTTCAGTATTCTTGTGGCTGGAAAGCTCAAGATTGGATGCCCTTATCTGGTGAGAGCCTCAGGCTGATACAAAGGAGAAAAAGATCACAAGGCAAGAGTGGAAGCAAGAGAGAAAAAAATACAGAAACCAGGCTCTTTTTATCAACCAATCTTGAGAAAGTAAGAATTCACTTACCCTTGTGGGAGGGTTAATCTATTCATGAGCGATCAGCCCCCATTACCCAAACATCTTCCACTAGGCCCCACTGCCCAACATTACCACATTGGGAATCAAATTTTAGTGTGAGTTTTGCAGGGGATATACCAACCTATAGAAACCTATTAAGGCTTTGCTGCCATGATTAGACATGTTTCGTAATAAACCATATGCACTTATATATGTGATCTCATTTATTTCAAACTTCATAAATAAATATCAGCCAACCACAATTTGTATGTAAATCACAATGTTACAAAGGATCAGCATTATTTCTATAAATAATAAAAAGTCAATGAGGCTATAGCACAAATATAATTGTTTATGATTTATTTATAAGTATTTATGTATATCTTCATTTCTATTTTATACCAATAGAAAAATATAAAAATTGTAGGTTAGTATATGTCTTATTTTTCGGATATCTATCATGTCTCAAAGGTGAACATGTTTTAACAAAATGAATCCTTTTTCAGTTAATTGATCAAATGGATGAATTCTGACCCTCTCATGTTCCTTTCCGCAGTTAGAGTGGGGAACTGGTTGAGTGTGAACTGTGGGATTTACTGCAGCATCCTATCCTAAAGGCAGTAGACAACTGAAATGCAACCTACGAAACTGGGCTTGATTCCCCAGTTGCAGTCTGGCCCCATACAGGAGGCTGCGGTACTCAGAGAGAGAGATTTAATAGGAAGCTGAAGCATTAGGGGGCCAGGGAGACGATGTGACTGGGACTGGTTTTCCAGGTGAATGAGATGGGGTGGGTGGAGGGTTTGGGGCTATAGCCAGTGGGAAGATTTCAAGTGCAAACACGTTCCTGTGTGAGACACTTCACCCTTTGTCAGTTACTGTGAATATGTGTATTTTAAGCAGTAAGATACACCTGATCAGACGTTTCTAGGTAGTCTCAGTGACATGTTTCCTGTGCTGTGATTGTTTTAAAGACAGAGCGGCTCTAACCACTGTGAGAAGTCCAAATAAAAATTGACCCAATAATAATAATAATAATAATAATAATAATAATAATAATGATAATCTTGCTGAGAATGGCAAGAGATAAACATATATATTATATTAATTCCCTTGTAAGTTTCCTTAAATGACTTCAATTACAGCTAAAATTAATTGTCTTACTTGTATTAAAGCAACTTGAGAAAGATTGTACAGTTTTCTTTCAAAGCTATATACATTCAACAATACAATAAGCATGTTGAAAATTAAATATAATTTAGTATAAATTAGCATATTCATTTTGCATTTTAGATTTAATAACATTTAGTGTTCCTTCAACTGTTAATATTAAAATACATAGAAAAACTATTAATAGAATATGTTCAATTCCAATGAAAAATCAAGTTTCCTAAAGGGATATTTTTCTAACTCCATGTAATCCAAACAACTGATATAAAATGTTGTGCAGGTGAATCCAGAGAGTGTTAAGTAATGTGTAGCTCTAAGAATCTGGCACAAGAAAATTTCAACTTCTATTTATGAATCCATAAAGAGTAAGAATCATTTTTAATGCTGGGCCTTATAATTTTGCCAAAACTGTCTAAATTTTTATTTAAAAATTCATCCCCATGAATTTGTGCTATGATTAGATTGTTCTTTACTTTTTTAAACTTATGGTCAGATTTGAAATCATACTGCCACATTCTAAGAATCAAATGGGAATAAGAAGAAAACAAACCAGTAAAAATGAGTAATTTCTGGAAAAATCTATTGGTTTACAACAAATAATTATTTTGTTTGATCTCTTTATAACAATTAATGCATAAAAGAAAGTGATAGAAATCTAAAGACATAAAAATTACTTTAAAAATGTTCCATATTAATACAGTACATGACAAAAGAACATTTGTATTTCCACTTTTCTTTTGATTCTGATTGGAGATGCAATGATGTTTATAGTAACACAAATAACTGGGCAGCCCAATACAAATTTTGGCATGAATAATACCTGACACATGATAAGTACTCAATATCTGTAAAATGAGCAAATTGATGAGCAAATAATGCTAAATATGATTGATCTTCTGTTGTATCCTAGTCAATGCAATCAGCATGAATTATAATGCTGTAAGCTAATCACTATAGTAATTGTCATATAGCATTACAAGTCAATCCAAAAGAAAAACTATGTGGCTTTAGGACAAATTGTAACTTTAAACCTAATTATAGTTATCACAAACACCTCCTTAGAAATATATACACAATAATCTTAATCAGAGGCTAACTCAGAGTTGTGCAAAAATTACGAGGCTTGATATTGAGATAGTATAAAATGCTTGGCATATAGTAGGAAAAACCTTGCCTGGGAATTGGACAGCAACTGAAATAATCTTCTATAAGATGGAAACATAAATGAGAATGTAAATTCTCCATGTTGTATGAAAGAGATTGAAATCTATAAATGAAATATTTAATTTATAACAGTTTGTAATGATTGCCTTTTCTATTTTGCATTCACTACTCTAGCCAATATTTTTATGCATGCTTAGTGTTTGAAACTGTGCAATACGTTGGGGGTATGAATTACATTTACATGGATTGGGAGCTCTTTAAGTGTTTTACAAGCTGATAACTTGGTGATATCCACATTTCAGAATAAATGGAGAAGATACGAGAAAATAAAGTTGAGGAAGAAAAGACTGAGAGCAGATGAGTCAGGAATTCACTGTAATAGTGCTCACTAGACAGGAGAGAGGCCCGAGCTAATGCCAACAGGAAGAAATGATTTTAATAAATTTCCTTTATGATAATTAGCTAAAATACATACAATTCTTGGACCAATTAGATGCAATACTTGAGGAAAATTAAGCTGTCTCATAGGTTTTAGATATGTGAGACTGCATTTCTTCATGTAATAGATTTTGTATAAAGACATGCGTGTATTTGGCAGTGCTTGAGACTGGTTATGTGTCCAGTTAACGATTATTTTAAAAATAAGGTAATGCTGCTGTGTGGATCTAATAAAACTTCTAAATTATTTTCAAGACTTAGATAAATAGCATCCAAGATTAAACAGCATAACAGTGCATCAATAGAGGTAAAGAATATAAATGTTTGAATTTCAGATGGGTGTTTTTTATTTGCTCTGTGTGTAGCTTGTCTATTTAGCTACATGTATCTATGAAATCATAGCTAGCTATTTTTTATTGTTGTTGCTGATTTTCATAAAACCTGGAATTGAATAAAAATATCAGAATTTAAGTCTAAATGGAGAATTATGATTCAATATTGTTTGTACAAAGCAGTTATCTAGATCAAACGAAAAATTTAGTTTTTTTCATTCCGATATTACCAGTTTTAGTAGACACAACCATCTGCTGTTTGTTTCAATAAAGGATATTTCAGTAATATATATCACATGGCAATGACACTGGTAACATTAATACATTATTGTAATTCCATTAATTATAACAAATTTGACATCCCTAAAGGCACTATATTTTATTCAATTTTATAACATTTGCATTCAGCAGGTAGTAAGTAGTCAACAAATGATAATGCATTAATTACATAATGTATGCATTATTGAATTAATACAAATACAGTAATGTTTTTAATGCTATTTTAAAATATTTATAAAAATGTTTCTCAAATCCAATCAGCTTAGAAATATGTTGTATTTGAAAATAGACATGTCCTATGACCCAGCAATGCCATTTCTGTGTACATGCAAAGTTATACCTAAGTGCAAAGAAGATATTTACAAGAATGTTCTTAAAGACATGAATACTAGTAAAGTTGAAAACAAGTCAAATGTCATAATATAATTGTTATAATAGATAATATGCATTATATATGTTATATATTATACATATTAGATATTTATAGGTAAGACATATAGTTATATAAATAATTATATAATCTTATGAAGGTTATAAGGAATGTACAAAATGGAATGTGTAGTACTCTGTTGGTGCATAGAAAGTGCTTTCTTTTGGTGAATACGTTTTTTAGTCATTTTTTTAACCCTAATTGCATTTCTCCTAAAAATGAAATGTTGGCAAACATATTTGAGAAAAGTATTGATTAACATACTTTTTGATATCCATTTAGTAATTTTTTCTTAATAAGAAAATATTGTTGAAATTGAAAGTTTTATTTTAAACTTTATTTCATTATGTGTAATTGCAGATACTTTAGACATTGTGATTATGTATGTACACATGTGGTTGTGTGTATATATATAAGCAGATATGTACATATATACTAATATACTTTTTAATATTCAAGTTATTTACAAATTGACTTTAAAATATTAGTGAAAACAAAGATAATTAAATTTTGTTAAAAATGGAGCCAACTACTATATTTTATCTAGAATTTGAACTAGATATCTGCAAAAGTTTTTTGGAAACTAATCTATTGGGCTTATATGTGCCATGTATATGACTACAAACACATATGAGTTCTCATAAATGTATTGATACATAAATGTGTATGTACACACACATATACATAAATCTGTTATTACTATACTTTGTAACACTAAAAAAAGGCAAATGCAAGCACAAGTTCGAGCTGACAAATGTATGCAGGGAAAGAAGCATAAGGCAGATGATTTTCTAATGCAATAGGTAACAGTATGGAAAAAGTAATACACTGCCTTCAGTCTCAAAAAGCTATGATCTGAAGCAACAGATTTTCTATCATGACAATTTTTCTGTCTGTAACCTGAATGAGACAGATTTACCCTCAGGTGTAATCCAAGCTAGATGAAAACATTTTAGTTCCCTGAATAATTAGTATTGCGAGAAACTGAATTTGATTAAATATAATCATTATGCTACACATCCTGAAAGTGCCTAAGTGAATGATGTACCTATTGGGCAGGAACATTCTATTGTGGTTTTAGGCTCTAGAGTCAAATTGTCTGGTGGAAACTTAGCTGCAGAACTGACCAACTGTATGAACTCAATTTTATTTAACTTCTTTATGACCAAGGCTCCTGATCAACAAAATATGTATCAAAATAACAACTATCCTCATACTATTTCTGTGATTACTAAATATTTTTATGAACAGTATATTTTAATATTTAGTGTCTAGCATATTTATAGTTCAACAATTGACAAAAAATAATTCATATCATATACATTCTTCATAAATGTTACATATTATTAATAATGCCAATTTAGTAATTATAAATATTATCAGAGAAAGACAGCAAACTTTTACAAGGCTATCCAGTTAATGATTTGCTAGGATCATACAAATTAAAAATATATATCAAATTAAAAATGACTAAGAATAAGATATAAGTATACTAAAATCAATACTATTTTACTTCAGGTCTTCAAAAAGTCTAAAAACAGTGTTGATAAAAATGTTGGTAAAAGTTAAGTAAGATCAATTATATATTATATTTTAAGTTTTATATCTTTTTCACATTCTCAACAGATGGTAGCTTATAAATATATACATACAAACACACATGTAAATATGTAGATAACTATATATATATATCCTTATGCGTATGCATGTGTACATATGTCCTTATGCACATGCATGTGTATATTTATAACTTACATTCTTTTTACAGTACTACATTCTTTTTTCAGTACATAACGTTGCATGACTATTTTTAAAGAATAAAGATCTGGCAGAGGCATGACATTTCTGAAGGCAGAGAAGATAACATTTGAGATACCTTTAAAAAGGAAAGAAATATGTTTTGCTCATTATTATTTCATTTGTCTCACCAAAGAGTAATGCATTTCATATAAGAGCTACCAAAACAATTGGTGAAAACTACACATTTTGAATTGAGACAGCTGGATTTGAATCTTTTCTTTTTTGCTTTTTGTGGAGAATGAAGTGTTGCTTTGTTGCCTAGGTTGGCCTCAAACTCCTGGGCTCGAGCTATCCTCCCTCCTCTGCTCCCTCAGTGCTGAATTTGAATCCTGAATGCAGTAATAATCTTCAGCGAGTTACTTGCCATTCATTTCTGAAGTTCTATTTTCTCATTTAATGTCAAGATGATAAAATACAACTCCACATATGTACTATATGAAAATGATGATTGCATAGTTATGTCAACATAACTATTATTACTCTTTGATCACACTTGTTTTACATCAAAATTTACATTATAATCCTACCTGAAAAATGTACCACTTAATTTTACAGATTCACAATAATTTGAATTGTTTTAATAGTTTATGAGTATGACAGGTACTCATTCATGCATCATTATTATGCAAATTATTTGATAGTTTCTATTTTCCACACACATGCTAATGAATAAGGTACAGTCTCTCCTTTCAGTATGCTTTCAAACTCATGGGCAAAAAGAGAAATCAACAGGACATTTAATCAATTATACCTCCTAATTTCAATATTAATAGAAGCAAAAAAAAAAGATTCATAATCATAGAAGAGAATTGTTTCATAAGTTTCATAAGTCATTTGAAAATGTGGTTTATGTTATAGTAGGTAGCTATTCTGATATGAACAGGTGATATGGTTTGGCTGTGTCCCCACCTAAATCTCCTCTTGAATTCCCATGTGTTGTGGGAGGACCCAGTGGGAGGTAATTGAATGATGGTGGAAGTCCTTCCCATGCTGTCCTTGTGATAGTGAAGAAGTTTCACAATATCTGATGGTTTTATAGAGAGGAGTTTCCCTGCTCAAGTTATCTCTCTTTCTCTGCCTGCTGCCATCCATGTAAGATGTGACTTGCTCCTCCTTATCTTCTGTCATAATTGTGAGGCCTCCACATGGAGGCCTGTAAGTCCATTAAACCACCTTCTTTTATAAATTGCCCAGTCTCTGGTGTGTGTTTATCAGTAGCGTAAAAACGGACAAATACAGCAGGGCAGGAGAGGGCTCCTCCTACACCACCAGTAAATCAGGTGACCATAAGGTCAGGTGATTATCTCTCTAAAATAATAATTGGTCACAACCAGCACCAGGGAAAGACAGTTTCCCAACAGATAAAAACACCTTACACTGGTTATTGGCAGCTTCTTAATAAGATCTCAGAAATTGAGTAAGTGAGCTCCACACGTGCATTAAGAGGCAAAATGATAGAGTTTAACTGGTATATGACATTCCCGGGACATTCCAGTGGAAAAGAATGCCTCAGATAAGAATGCATACAACCCCAGGAAACACAATGCGCATGCTCCCCTCCTGAGTGCTAGCAGGCCGTTGCTCATGCAGAAAACCCACCCTTTTAGAGGAGAAGGAACACAAGACCCCAGAAATATGCCAACATATAAAGCCGTAAGTCAAAAGATCAAAATCTGCTCTTGTCCTTCAAGTTGGCTGATTGGGTCTCTTCCAAGTGTACTTTTATTCCTTTCATTTCTGCTCTTTTTAAATAAACTTCCACTCCTGCTCTGAAACATGCCTTGGTCTCTTCTGCCTTATGCCCCTCAGTCAAATTCTTTCTTCTGAGGAGGCAAGGATTGAAGGTGCTACAGACCCGTACTGATTGAACACCAGTAACAGTTTATATTGATTACAGAAAAATTAAATAGTGATAGCTAGGCAATTGGAAGGGAGAATGTTGCAGATAAGGAGAACATTTTTAAAAATGTTACAAGTCATTAATTATGAATGGATCATGTAATTTATGATAAGCAGAAATGTTGCTTTCAGCGCCATGTTCTTCACAAAAAGTGCATATTATGTTAAAGATGAGAAGGTACTGACAGAATTTAAAAAGAAAAGTGAAGTAAGAACTGAAATACTGAATCATGTATTTTAGAATAATCAATTTAAATTAAAATTGTACGGAGTAAAGTGTGGCCATAGTCTGGGAGAGTTATTAACATGCCATTTCAATTATTTAGGCAAGAGATCACAGTAAGTTATTTTTTTTCAAAAAAGCCATATTGGATAAGAAGTAGATGATTTCAAGAAACATTAGATAAATATTTGGTAAATAGTTTAAGGTTGTAAAAGACTATGTAGGAAACTTTCAGTAATTTAAACATTTTCTGTAGGAGGAATATTATAAGGGGCACATGATACTGAATTTTTTGAGAATGTATCAAAGGTAGAGAAACATTTTTTTAAACTTAGGTCTTAACTCACCAATTTCGGGTGACTTCCAAATTAGAATAGGAATGTACTTGAAGTTTTGGATTTAAGGTGTGGCAATGAAAACAAAATACAACTTTCTAAACCACTTTGTAGAATTAAAGTAAAAATAATGTGCAGTATAGTGATTTCAGCTAAGTTTACTTCTTTTCATAGTTGAGATTTAAGAAGTGTGATCAACTGATTAAAAAAAATACATGTTTATGCTCAGAATTGGTGTGATGGCCAAGGCTAAAATTGTAAGTATTTCTCTTTTAAATCCCTGTGATGGCAATATTTGAAAGAACAAGATTTGGTTAAGATAGGAGGAGAATTGAACAAAACAAAAAGCAAACATCAAAAACAGAAACAACACAAAAGGAGAGACTGAATCAGAGAAGAAGTAAAAATTGCTTATTCCAAGATCATGAATACAAAATACAAAATTAGTGATATGGATGGGATCAGGGAAGGGAAAGGCATGGTCCCTGGCTAGGGCTCCACCCCAAGGCCTGTACCCAGGGACCTAGGTGAAGACAAACATTTGTGTTTTTCTGCCCACATGTTGAATTTCCCAAGACCACCCTGGCCTACCACAGCCTCATCCTGTGCCTATAAAACCCTGAGACCTTAGTGGGCACACACACAAGCAGCTGGACATCAAGAGGAACACAGGAGCAGAAGAAAACACAAGCAGCTTGACCTTGAAAAGAATGCACTGATATAAGAGCACATGGACAGACACAGGCAGGCCATTGATCAGCAGAACAATGCGTAGTTTGGCTAGGCAGTTGGAGGAGATCCTGTCCACTAAGCGGCCTGAACCCATGGGAAAACCACCTTCCCACACCATCTCTCTTCTCGCTCCCCCATCTGCTGAGAGCTACTTCCACTCAATAAAACCTTGCGCTCATTCTCCAAGCCCACATATGATCGGATTCTTACAGTACACCAAGGCAAGAAACCCCAGGATACACAAAGCCCTCTGTCCTTGCATTAAGGCAGGGGTTCTAAATGAGCTGATTAACACAAGCTGTTAACGGACAGGTAAACTCAAAGAGCATACTGTAACACAAGCCCAATGGGGCTTCAGCTGTAAACATTTACCCCTATAATCTGTTGGGGGATCAAAGCCTCACAACCTGCCCTGGTCTGCATTCTTCTCCTAGAAGTTTAAGCAGTAGGGCACCGAAAAAGCACACCACAGCCCCAACACATGCCCTGTGATGGGGACAAGGGAATGTTTCCCATTTCATTACTACAAGGAAATCACTTAAGTAGAATAAGAATTAAAATGGGTGTAGAAGAAATCAAAATAATAAAGGGTCATAAATGGACATCTCTCAAAAACACTGAGATCTTACAATGATATTTAGTTATATTTGTTTTAAAGTTTTCATGTAGGCAGGTTTGGCTAAAAAAGCAATCAAGAATTTAGTGGGGAATCATGAAGGAAGGCAAGCTGCAGAAATGACATGCTCCAAATTTGCATATAATGTTCAACAAATGACTTCCCTAAATACTAAATCATGCCTGTCTGAAAATCACCATAGGCCTAGTGAAAAATCAGTAGCTGAAAGATGAAAAAAAAAAAAAAAAAAAAACTCATACTAGATGTTAGATATTTTCCTACTTCTAGGGGACTAGAATCTGTACTATACAACTAGTCAAGAAAACTCCCTGCTACCATACAATTTCCTATTAATAGAACATAACATAATCCAGTGTATCTACAGGATATTAATAATATGGGCCTTATTTCAACAAAAAAACAGATAATAAGAGAAAACAGAAAAGTGTTACTCGCGTTCAAGGAAAAGTCAGTCAATATAAAATGACCCTATAGAAAACCTTAATGTTGCAATTATAAGATGAAAGTTTATTACATTATACCTATTTTTCAAGCTTGAGTCGGGGAAAAAAAAAAGTAATGAATGACCAGATGTAAACTTACAGTAGAGAAATAGAAACTGTAAATTACGGAAACAACAACAAAATACACCTGACTATAGTGTGAAGCCATAAGAAGTTAAATGATAATTGAAAAACAGGCTTAGCTGGAAGAAACAGAAACAGAGGTAAAGGGGAGAGCAGATGTTTCAAGAAATGGAGTCAGGCATAGTGCGATGGGTCATGCCTGTAATCCCAGCACTTTGGGAGCTTGAGGCAGGTAGATCACAGTGTCAGGAGATTGAGACCACCCTGGCCACATGGTGAAAACAGGTCTCTGCCAAAAATACAAAAATTAGCCAAGAGTGGTAGCGTGCACCTGTAATCCCAGCTACTCAGTAGGCTGAGGCAGAAGAATCGCTTGAATCCAGGAGGCAGAGTTTGCAGTGAGCTGAGATCGCTCCACTGCGCTCCAGCCTGGGCAACAGAATGAGAGTCCGTATCAGAAAAAAAAAAAAGAAAGAAAAAGAAATGGAGTTAACTCCAAACAGCTCACTAGCACCCAGGCATCCTGTTACAAGCACCCAGATGACTGCCCACCTGAACTTAGGCATCCTGTCTACAAGCATTTAGCCTAAGCAGCATGACCTTACAAAACTCCAGGCTCTGCCTCTGCAGAGCATATTCTTTCTGCTATCTTGCCCTTTGTTCCCTTGCAACATATCTCCCCTTTTCCTTTAAATAAATCTGCCTTTCTAAACTCATTACCGTCTTGGTAAATTCCTTTACCACACACGCACCAGCATCAGACAGTAGTTGACCATGACATATACTAGCACTAAAATAAATATCCTGCTGATGCATTAGAGCATACTGTAGGTGGGCCAGCCTGGAGTTAGTGATTTTGCAGATAAAACAATTAAAATTATCCATTTGAAGAAGAACAAATATTGAATATAAGAAGCTGGAGCCTCAGAGCTTAGATGGAATTTGAGTTCCCAAAAAGGAAATCATAGGATGGGATAGAAATATATCTGAAGATAACAATGGCCAAATTTTTCTTAAATATAGTGAAATATAACATATATCCCAAAATCTTAATAAACCCCAAGCAGGACAAACACAAAGAATATCACACCTATGCACACAGTCAGATTTCTAAAATTCTAAGTATTGAACACATACACACATGCGATCTTGAAAACATATGAAAGTATATGTGGAATCACACATTACATACAGAGAAAAAACAAATAGTCCCCATGGCTAATTTGCATAAGAAGTGAGTAGACAACCAAAAAGCATATTTAAAATATATAAAGAAAAACTCTTGTCATTCCAGTTTTCTAGGTGATAACAGCCAAGACTAAAAAGAAGAAGGTCTATCAAGTGAATGTTGAATAAACCAATCATTGTATAGTCTTACAGTGAAATATTATTTAGCAATAAAAAGAGGAATGACAATATTTGTAACCTGATTGAGCAATCCATACATGATATGAACTGGAAGATACACACACACACACATACACACACACACACACAAACATTACAGTATGATTCAAATAACATGAAATTTTATAACTGGAAAAAGTATATGGTAAATAAAAAATCAGTTGTCTGTGGAGAGTGGGATATGGGCAAGAGAAATTAGCAAAGTACAAGAAAAAAATGTTTCAAAAATTGGAAATAGTTTTTTATGATTGGAGTGAGTTTCATATTGTTATACTCATTTTTAAAAACTATACAGTTAAAAATTCTATATTTTAATGTATGCAATTTGGAATTTTATAAAATCTGTAAAATAATAATAATCACTACTGTCTAGAGAGGAGTGAGGAGTTGATGTAGATATGGCAGATGGCAAAATATTGATAATTGTTAAACCTGAATAATAAGTAAATTTGAAACTGGTGGTTTATTACAAAATCTTGTTTATTTTTGTAGCTAAATTTCTATAACAATTGTTAATTTTTAAGAAAACTACAAAGAATAATTTATCTATGAAAAATTAAGGTAATGTTAAATCACTTATACTGTCATTCAATAAACATGTCCTGTGTTGCGGGCATGAGACTTAGCATACTGCACAGATTACAGCATCAAAGTAAAAAAACAGCTTTATAGGGTCAATCAACCATTTCATCATTTGTAAACCCTACATGAGACTAAAAAGGCAAAATCTAATTCCAGAATCCATATTCTTAACCCATATCCTCTGAAGTCTTACTCATTATTTATTTAAAAAAATCTTTACTAATAGAATTCAACTATGAGATTTATAATTTTTTATTAAATTCAAATATTTTGGCATAGTTAAATAAATAAATGAAGTTCAGTGAGTGATTTTTAAGCATTTGATAGTTTAAGCTATATTTTTAAAGATGAAATATTGCTGAAAATATGAAGCAAAGTAAGAATTATGTTGTAAGATATATTATCAAAACAAAAATAGTCAAGCCAACTAATAAACCAAAAAAGAAGCTCAAAATATACATTAAAGAGAAAGCATAACTTTAAAAGTTTTTCTTACTGCTCAGGATTGAAATTTCTTATGGGTTACTGAGTTTTCCATAAAAAGAAGCATAAAGTGTGAATAAAGAAATCAGATTTGTATGGTCACATTTATGGAGAAAATAATTTTGCAAATGTTTCATTTGTAGAAGCTTTGAACCAAGGATCTAAAAAAAATGTCTAAAACCATTTTAGTTTTTACTAAACTTGTCAATTCTCTAATTTACAAACATGATTGCTCTTCAAATAATATATTCATGTGATTGTACTTGCTTCTTGCTTCTAGTTTTGCTAGTTTATTTAAGGCAATTTCAGTGAGGATAAAAAATGAACGGACGTGAACAATAAAAATGTAAAACGCAATGACAAATTTTTAAATTTCTTAAACTATAATAACCTGTCATTATTCTGGGTATTTAGAGCAGAAATCATGCAATAGTTATTTTTAACAAAAATTAGAGTACTTTAAGAAAAATAGAAAGAGATATACAAGATAATCATTTTGTTTAGAATTCTAGAAGAAAATAAAGTGAATATTGAAATTCCAACATTACCAGTAATTGCCTAACTTCTTCTCTGGTGTCTCTTTTCCTTAAGGATGTGTTTAAACTAGATGCTATCTAAGCTTGTTTCCAGGTCAAATATTCTGTGATCTTGCTAAAAATGTAAATAACATTAGGAAAGGGACATCATCTCTTGTTATCTGTATGGATTATTCCTTGTGTTATTTATTTCATCTCTACCTCTTATCTACCAACTAGATTTCATATTTTTTCTACTGTCATCTTGTTTCACATCTCTGTACAAGAAATAAACAACTCGATGTTTAATTTTAGTGCCCTATAACTTAAAAAAATATCATCATAAGGAAGGGAAATAAGCAAGAAGCTTTTTTTTTACAGAAATAATAATTCTCATAACTGTTTTCATTTCTATTGGAACAGACTTCACCAAAATGTATGTGTGTATGTATGTTTTTTTGTGTGTGTATAATAAACACACACCTGAACACATGCTTAACATTATCAACAAATTGAGAAATACCAATAAAACCACAATGATATACCCCTGCATCTACCAGAATGACTGAAATGTAAAAGACTGATCTATTTTAAGCATGGTGACTGTAGTTAAGGAATGTTTCTTGTATTTTTGTAAGTAGCTAAGAGCGTGAATGTTAAGTGTTTTTACCACAGAAATAATTACTAAGTGATACAATGCATTTGTTAATTAGCTGGATGTAATCATTATACAAGGTACACATACTTCAAAACATCATGTTGTACACAATAACTATATACAATCTTATCTGTCAATTTAAAATAGAGTAATTTTAAAAAAAAATAGTGATGGTGCCTAGTTTTGATGAGGATGTGAAGAAAGAAACTCTCATTCACTTTTGGTAGAAATGGAAACCAATACCTCCATTTTGGAAAATGGTTAGGTCATGTCTTTAAAAAAATCATACTCACCGACCATCTGATCCAGTCCTATCAAGAGAAATGATGCACATGTCCATACCACAGCTTGCTTACGAAAGTTCACAGAAGCTTCATTGCAATACCCCAAAATTTGAAACAACCTAAATGTTCATCCAGGTAAAAGGATAAACTAAGTGTGGTATAGCAATGCAGTGTAACACTATCCAGTAATTGGAAATAATGAGCTATTGATACAAAAAATAACATAGACGAATATCAAAATAATTAGGATGTCATGCCTGTAATCCCAGCACGTTGGGAGGCTGAGGCAAGCAGATCACCTGAGGTCGAGAGTTTGAGACCAGCCTGACCAACATGGAGAAACCCCATCTCTACTAAAAATGCAAAAATTTGCTGGGCATGGTGGCATATGCCTGTAATCCCAGCTACTTGGGAGGCTGAGGCAGGATAATCCCTTGAATCCAGAAAGTGGAGGTTGCAGTGAGCCAAAATCGTGCCGTTGCACTCCAGCCAGGGCAACAAGAGTAAAACTCCATCTCGAAAATAAATAAATAAAACAAAATTAGGATGAGTTAATAAAACCAGAAAAAAAAAGTATATACTATGTTTTCACTAACAATAAATTCTATAGAAGGCACACTATTTGTGACAGAAAGATCAATGATTGCATGAGGACAGGAGGGAGTGGAATCTGAAAGATGTGGGGATTACAAAGAAACAGGAAAGTTTTAGTGGCAATGTATATGTACATTATATTAATAGTTGCATGGTTTAATAGATGTATACATCTGTCAAAACTTAACAAATTGTACAATTTAAGTATGTGCAGTGTACTACTATGTCAAAAAACACATCTTGCTTTTTTAAAAAGGGAAAATCATATGCATATTAGATAACTTTATACAAAAACATTTTTTTCTCACCCAAATCAGAAGGTATTAAAATTGAATTTAAAAATTCTTAAAAATAATTATTCTTTTCTAGACAGATATAAGATTCTCCTCTATTAATACTCAGAAATGCAGCTCCCTGGAAAAGAAACACATAACCAAGGTTCAGAGGAAATATGATTCTTATGGCCCTTCCCTTTCCAAATATCATTCTCATTGAGGAAATAACTACTAACAACATAGGAGTGTACCTTATTCTCTTTACCTTACTATCTCCAACTCTCTACCGAAGGAGAAATTGATAACAAAAGCTCTTTAACACTTTCTACCATGACCACATTTTGGAGAATACTGATACTTTAACAATACTGAGTCTTCAGAAGAACTGTTAATATGTTATCATTTTCAATTTATTTAGATATTAGCTCTAATATATTAGAAATATTTTCAAGTTCTCAGTGTACAGCCATTGCATTTTTGTTTAATATATAATATTGTGGGTTCTCTTATAAATGGTAATGTTTCTATTTAATTAATTTATTTTTTATTTTTTTGAGAGGGAGTCTGACTCTGTCACCCAGACTGGAATGCAGTGGCGTGATCTCTGCTTACTGCAACCTCCACCTCTGGGGTTCAAGTTATTCTCCTGCCTCAGCCTCCCAAGTAGCTGGGACTACAGGAGCACACAACCAGGCCTGGCTAATTTTTTTTTTTTTAGTAGAGATAGGGTTTTACCATGTTGGCCAGGCTGGTCTCAAACTCCCGACCTCAGGTGATCCACCTACCTCGGCCTCCCAAAATGTTGGGATTACAGGCATGGGCCACAGCACCTAGCCTGTTTTTATTTTAATTCCTGATTACTTATATTGATATATAGAAATGCAATTAATTATTATTACTATTATCATTCTATAATCTTGCTAAAATAATCTGTTAGATATGGTAGCTTTTTTATAGGTTTCAATAGGTTTTAGAAGTAACAATAATGTCTGTGAATAAAACAGTTTATCTTCACCTTTCAATAAAGACTCCTTTTATCACATTTTCTTTTTTTGGTTTCTGCAATGGTTACAACCAAAAATATAATGTTGATGTGGTGTGATGTGATTGGAACTACTTGCCTTAATCTTGACTTTAGGGGAAAAGCATTAGAAGTTGAAATGCTAAATATCAAGTTAGACATAGTGATATAGGAGTTAAAAAGAAATTACTTAGGCAGTTACTGAGGGTATGGGAGTCTTTGATAAGGTTCTCCTTTTAATGAAAAGCAGCCCCAAACTCATTTTCTTGTCTAACAAAGAGCAGCCTGTAAAATTGAACTGCAGACATAGACAAGCAAGCTGGAAGCCTGCATAGGTGAATAACGGCCTTGCCAATAGGAAAAGGCTACCTAGGAACTAGGTATGTCCAACATGGCAGCTCCTTCTTGCCAATCACGTGTGCAGTAGGTAGCAGACAACATGGTGCCGGCCAAGTAAAGAACTCATTTGCATAAGATTAGGGAGGGGCAGACAGCTTCTTTGTGTGCTACCTTAACTTCACACCTAGTCCAACCTATTTTTGGGCCCTATGCAAATCAGATAATGCATTCTCAAGCCTGTCTATAAAACTCTATGCACTCTTACACGGCCTGGAAGTCCCACTTGGGCACCCTCTCTCAGGAGAGCGAGCTATTCTTTCTCTTTCTTATGCCTATTAAATCTCTGCTCCTAAACCCACTTCTTGTGTGTCTGCCTACTGGGTTTCCCTGGCGTGAGACCTCAAATCTCTGGTATTTATCCCAGACAATGACCCTGCTTCAGTAGTTTATTTAGATGACTTTTATGAGATTGAGGGTATTCCTAGTTTGAAGAAAGTTTTCTATCAGGAATTGATGCCATATTGGACAAATACATCATTTTTAAGTATACTGAAATAATTATATTTTTTATTTTAGTTTATAACTATGATGACTTGCATTGACTAATTTTCAAATAGGAGGCCAACTTTGCAATCTTAGTCCAAACTTTACCTGATCATGGTGCACATACATTTTTTAAAATGTTAGATTTTATGTGTTAAAATTTTGTTTAACATTTTTGCATCTAAGTTCTTTAGTGATATTAGTATATAGTTTTCTTTTCTTGGAATGTTTGTGTCTGATTTTGGTGTCAGAGGATTTGGGGTTATAATTTCTTAAAACAGATTTTCTATTCTCCTTTTTTTCTCTTTGTCCATACCAATTACACATATGTTAGGCTTTAGAAATTACTCCAAGCTTAATTGATATTCCTTTTATTTTATTGTTGGATTTTTTTTCAACTTTTTGTATCCTTTTGTGTAGTTTCTCTTTCTGTCTGCTAGTCTATTATTCTTCTAAATAAGTTTATTCTGACATTAATTTCTTCTATTGTCATTTTAATTTCAGAATTTTAATTTTTCATTTCTAGAAATTTGATTCACATATTTTGTAGAATCTGTATATCTGTTTAAAGGATATATAACAATTTATGTGAAGTCTCTATCTGCAATCTAGACTATCGGATTGAGTGCAGTTTTTATTGATTGATTTCTCTCCTCCTTATGTGTCATATTTTTCTGCTTTGTTTATTGTCTGGTTGATAATTTTTTCTTGTATATCAGATAATTTTTTCTTGTATGACAATTTTCACTTGGATGCTGGTGAATTTTACATTTTCAAGGTTTAACTAAGTTTATAAATGTAGGTATATATATGTTTCGGGGGAGTCTGTGTGTATATTCTCTTTCTTTGGGGTTGCTTTTAAATTTTTAAATCCTTTTTATTTTGAAATAAAAAACAGAGTCTTGCTCTGTTGTCAAGGCTGCAGTGCAGTGGCACAATATGACCTCACTGCAGCCTACACCTCCCAGATTGAAGTGATTCTCCTGCATCAGTTTCCCAAGTAGCTAGGACTACAGGTGTGCTCCACCATGCCTAGCTAATATTAGTGTTTTTAGTAGAGACAGGGTTTCTCCATGTTGGCCAGGATGGTCTTGAACTTCTGACCTCAAGTGACCCACCCACCTCCACCTCCCAGAGTGATGGGATTACAGGCATGAGCCACTACACCCGGCCTTAAATTCTTTAAAAATTAAAAACATTCAGATATTATGGTTCCCTACTTTTAAGGTTTGTTAGGTGAGGCAAGAGCATAATTTATTCTGGGCATAATCATTCTGAAGTATGGACTCCAACTCTTCTTCTCTCTGCTCTATTTTACATTCCATGACTTCTGAGGCTTTTTACCTGGTTTGTGGAAACAGATATTGTCTCAAATATTATGACACCTCCAGACACTAAAAGCTGTCATTCCTTTGGGTTACTTTTTCTCTAGCCTTGAACACTGTTTTTCACACTCATGCACTAATCAGTGTTCTGCTAAATGCTTGAGGAAGACCATTTGTAGATATCCATGGTTTCTCTCTTTGTGCTTTTATCTTATTTCTACTACTCTTTTTTCCAGGTCCTATCTACTTCGTTCTTCTTGAATTCTCACTATGTTTGTTTATCTCAGAGCTCACTAAATAACCCTCCTTTTGCCATGGTTGGGAAACTCTGTCAAGGCAGTAAGCTTACCAGTCATAGGGCTTACCTGGGTTTGTTTCCTATCTCCCTAGGATCACTGTGTTTCATGACATGACTTCCAGGGTTTGAAAACCATAGTTTTTGTTTGTCTGATTTTATTCTGTCCAGTGATGGTATGTGTATAGTTTTTCCCTGTCACCTCATCTTGTTAAGCAACAGAAGTGTACTGTATTGGCTTTTAGCCTCTGCTTCTCCTTTAGCTTTCCATTTTTGAAAATCCATAACTCCTTATTTTAATGTGCTCACACCAAAGGTTTTCTGCTTCTTGCTCTTGCACACCATATCTATTCCTAAGCAAATCTTGTGAGCTCTATCATCAAAACATATCAAGATTCGACAGCTTTAAATCAGGTTCTTCTAACATTTTTTCCTAAGTCTACATTATTCCTCATAAAAAATGAAAAAGAATTATATGATTGTTCTACATCCATGTTTCCTCCCTTCCATTCAATAATCTTCGCATCAGGTATAGTGATACTCATAAACATTGTTCATTGCATATCATATTTTTGTTCAGAATTCACTACTTCATTTATATTCATGTTAGTGAAACACAGAGTCTTTTCCCCACCTATGGAGTCTTCTCTGGTATTGGCTTATTATTCCCCATTCTTCATTTTCCTCCAGTTTTTCTCATATATTCTCTGACATTAAGACACACCAAACATGCTTCTAACTTTCCCAGAAGCATGCTATCTCAGTTCCTTCAGGTCCACCTCATCATTGTCTTTTCATAACCATATCATGAAATGCATAATCCCATTAATCTCTATCTCACTTTAGTATATTTTTTATTATATCCGTTAGCACAATTTAATATTTTTTGTCCCACACTTCCCTAATTTGAATGTTGAAAGCAGTACATATTTAAATGTTTCTTGCCACAGTTATATCTGTACTCTGGGATTCAAAGTCCGGTATCTGATACACTTCAGTCACTAGCAAATATTTATTATTTGTATTAAATAGATAACATTAAATAGATCTAACAATCTAATAATTTTTTTTAAATATTCAGAATATTTGCATCACCTAATTAACCATTTGAAGAGCCAAGAATTTAATTCAGGAGAAGTAAATAATTTATTATATATAGCTACTAAGATGCATAAAGGTACATTATCCAGCTATCAAGGCAATTGGCATTTATTTCAGACACAGAAATAAGTCAGTAAATATTGATTTATTTTTTTATAAATGAAGACTGAATTTGTTTATTGTAACTTTCTATTAATGTGAGATACAGTTTATACCAGTATTCAAGACATTTTGTGAATACTACATTGGGTCTTTGGAATTGTATCAGTCATCAGCCACATGTAATAGAAAATAATGGATGTTTTCTATGTGGAAAACTCTTTCGACTTTTAAAGGAAAATGAGAAACAATACAGGTAGTTGATAATATATATTTCTTTTATTCCCAACACCTAATAAAATGTCTCAGTTAGCTAGGGTTTTGTGAAAAAATATCACCATTTGCTTATTACATGGTTCAATATATCCAGTAGGCCAATAACGTTAATAGAGGTTTTCAAATCCTTTCTGTCCTTATGGAGCATTTTCTCTCCTTGATCTAAGGAGAAGCTCTAAAGTAGAACCATCTATAGATGATATAAAAACTGATCAATTTACTTCTATCTATTCTATATACATCTGAAGTTGTATTTTTGAAAGATTTGAGTTATGAAATTATGTCTGTGGTGAACAATTTTTTCTCATGTAACAGTATCACTATCAATAACTGTACCACTGTAATCTATTTTGTCTATTAGGTGCATGTTTAGTCTGCTGTCACATTGCTAATAAAGATATACCTGAGACTGGATTATTTATATAGGAAAGAAGTTTAATGGGCTTACAGTTGCACATGGCTGGGGAAGCCTTGCAGTCATGGTGGAGGTGAAGGAAGAGCAAAAACACATCTTACAGGGATCAGAAAAGACAGGATGTGCAGGGGAACTCCCCTTTACAAAACCATCAGATCTCATGAGACTTATTCACTATCACAAGAACAGCATGAGAAAGGTCTACCGCATGATTCAATTACCTGCCACTGGTCCCTCCCACTACACTTGGGAATTGGCGGTAGCTACAATTCAAGATAAGGTTTTCGTAGGTACACAGACAAACCATATCGTTCTTCCCATGGACCCTCTCAAATCTCATGTCCTTACATTTCGAAACTAATCATGCCTTTCCAACAGTCTCCCAAAGTCGTAACTCATTTCATCATTAACTCAAAAGTACACAGTTCAAAGTCTTATCAAGGCAAGTCCCTTACACCTATGAGCATATAAAAACAAAGTGTGTCAGTTACTTCCTAGACACAATGGAGAAACAGGCATTAGATAAATACACCTATTCCAAATGAGAAAAATTGGCCTAAATCAAGGGGCTAAAGGCCCCATGCAAATCTGAAATCCAGTGGGGTAGTCAAATCTTAAAAAACCGTGATGATCTCCTTTGACTCCGTGTCTCACTTCCAGGCCATGCTGATGCAAGACGTAAACTCCAATGGCCTTGGGCAGCTCTGCCCCGGTGGCTTTTCAGGGAATACCCCCCTCCACCACTTTCTAACTGCTTTCAAGAGCTGACATTAAGTGTCTGTAGCTTTTCCAGGTGCATGGTACAAGCAGTGGGTGGATCTACTACTCTAGGATCTGGAGGAAAATGGCCCTCTTCTCACAGTTCCACTAGGCAGTGCTCCAGTAGGGATTCTGTGTGGGGACTTTGACCCCACATTTTCCTTCCACACTGCCTAGCAGAGGTTCTTCATGAGGGCTCTACCCCGGCAGCAAACTACTGCCTGGGTATCCATGCATTTTCATACATCCTCTGAAATCTACAAGGAGGTTCCCAAACTTCAATTCTTGACTTCATGTGCCCAAGACTTGGGGCTTGCACCTTCTGAAGCAACACCAAAGCTGTGCCTATGCCACTTTTAGCCATGAAGAGAGGGGCTGGGTCACAGGGCACAAAGTCCCTAGGCTGCACAGAGCATGGCCACCCTGGGCCTGGCCCATGAAACCATTTTTTTCTCCTAGGTTTTCAGGCCTGTCATGGGAGGGTCTGCTGTGAAGACCTCAACATGTCCTGGAGACATTTTCCCCATTGTCTTGACTATTAACATTAGGCCCCTTGTTACTTATGCAAATTTCTGCAGCCAGCTTGAATTTCTCCTCAGAAAACTGATATTTCTTTTCTATCTAATCGTCAGGCTACAAATTTTCCAAACTTTTATGCTCTGTTTCCCTTTAACAACTGAATGCTTTTAATAGCAAATAAGTCAGGTCTTGAATGGTTTGCTGCTTACAAATTTCTTCCACTATCAAAAGCCTTACCCATCACTATCAAATAGGCTTCATCCTGGGGACACAAGGCCTGTTCAACATACACAAATCTATAAATGTAATCCATCACATAAATAGAACCAAAGACAAAAACCACCTGATTATCTCAATGGATGTAGAGAAGGCCTTTGACAAAATTCAACAGCCCTTTATGCTAAAAACTCTTAACAAACTAGGTATCTATGGAACATATCTCAAAATAAAGCTATTTATGACAAACTCATAGCCAATATCATACTGAACAGGCAAAAACTGGAAGCACTCCCTTTGAAAACTGGTACTAGACAAGGGGGCCCTCTCTCACCATTCCTATTCAACATGGTATTGAAGGTTATAGCCAGAGCCATCAGGCAAGAAAAAGAAACAAAGGGTATTCACTTAGAAAAAGAAAAAGTCAAATTGTCTCTATTTGCAGATGACAGGAATGTATATTTAGAAGACCCCATCCTCTCAGCCCAAAATCTCCTTAAGTTGATAAGCAACTTCAGCAAAGTATTAGGATACAAAATCAGTCTACAAAAATCACAAGCATTCCTATACACCAGTAACAGACAAACAGAGAGCCAAATCATGAGTGAACTCCCATTCATAATTGCTACGAGAATAAAATTCCTAGGAATACAACAGAGGATGTAAAGGACCTCTTCAAGGAGAACTACAAACCACTGCTCAAGGAAATAAGAGAGGACACAAACAGATGGAAAACATTCCATGCTCATGGTCAGGAAGAATCAATATCGTGAAAATGGCCATACTGCCCAAAGTAATTTATAGATTCAATGCTATCCCCATCAAACTACCATTGACCAATCATTAGAGTGAACTGACAATCAACAGAATGGGAAAAAATTTTTGTAAGCTACCCATCTGACAAAGGGCTAATATCCAGCATCTACAAAGAATTAAAACCAATATACAAGAAAAAAGCAAACAACTCCATCAAAAAGTGGATGAAAGATATGAACGGACACTTCTCAAAAGAAGACATTTATGTGGCCAACAAACATGAAAAAATGGTCATCATCACTGGTTATTAGAGAAATGCAAATCAAAATCACATTGATACACCATTTCATGCCAGTTAGAATGGCAATCATTAAAAAATCTGGAGACAACAGATGCTGGAGTGGATGTGGAGAAATAGGAACACTTTTACACTGTTGGTAGTAGTGTAACTTAGTTCAACCATTGTGGAAGACAGTGTGGTGATTCCTCAAGGATGTAGAACTAGAAATACCATTTGACCCAGCAATCCCATTACTGAGTTTATACCCAAAGGATTATAAATTGATCTATTATAAAGACGCATGCACATGTATGTTCATTGTGGCACTGTTTACAATAGCAAAGATGTGGAAACAACCCAATTGCCCATCAAAGATAGACTGGATAAAGAAAATGTGTCACATATACACCATGGAATACTATGCAGCCATAAAATAGGATGAGTTCATGTCCCTTGCAGGGACATGGATGAAGCTGGAAACCATCATTCTCAGCAAACTGACAGAAGAACAGAAAACCAAACCCCGCATGTTCTCACTCACAAGTCAGTGTTGAACAATGAGAACACATGGACACAAGGAGGGGAACATCACACACTGGGATCTGTTGGGAGGTGGGGGTCTAGGGGAGGGTTAGCACTGAGTGAGGAGATTGGGAAGGGATAACATTAGGAGAAATACATAATGTAGGTGATGGGGGGATGAAGGCAGCAAACCACCATGGCATGTGTATACCTATGTAACAATCCTGCAAGATCTGCACATGTACTTCAAGTAAAATAAAAATAAAAATAAAATTCTTCCACCGGATACCCTAAATCATAATCCTCAATCTCTAAGGCAGGGGCAAAATGCCACCAGTCTCTTTGGTAAAATGTAGCAAGAGTCACCCTTACTCCAGCTTCCAACAAGTTCCACATCTCCATCTGAGACCACCTCACCCTGACTTCATTGTCTACATAATTATCAGCATTTTGGTTAAAGCCATTCAAGTCTCTAGAAGGTTTTAAACTTTCCCACATTTTTCTGCCTTCTCTTGAGTCCTCCAAACTGTTCCAACCTCTGCCTGTTACCCAGTTCCAAAGTCACTTCCACATTTTTTAGTATCTTTACACAGCACCCCACTCTACTGATACCAATTTACTGTATTAATCTGTTCTCATATTGCTAGTGAAAACATACCCAAGACTGGATAATTTATAAAGGAAATATGTTTAATAGACTCACAGTTCCACGTGGTTGGGGAGGCCACACAATCATGACAGAAGTCAAGCAGGAGCATGTCACGTGTTTCATGTATGGTGGAAGTAGAGGATGAGATCCAAGTGAGAGAAGTTCCCCTTATAAAACCATCATATCTCATGAGACTTATTCACTACCACAAGAATAGTATGGGGAAAACCACCCCCATGACTCAATTATCTTCCATTGGGTCTCTCCCACAAATGTGGGAACTATGGGAGCTATAGTTCAAGATGATATTTGGGTGGGGAAACAGCCAAACCGTATCAGTGCATAAGCCTTCTTTGCATTAGTATTTGCTTTGTATACATTTTTTAACATTTATATTAAATAATTTCTATATTTTGTGTCTGTGCTTTCAAACTACATACACTATAGCTAAATCTTATTCACTATTCCAGATTGATGCTCTTTGGTTTTAATTGTGTGAAGTAGCATTTGTCATAATTGAGTACTAAGCTTTGGTTTAACTATTAATTCAGTATACTGTCTGTCCACTCTGGCAGCTAGAGGAGGCTAGTTACTTTGCTATTTTTGCTTTAATTGCAAATACCTAGAAATTCTTAATAAAGATATGCTCAATGGGTATGACATACAACAAATAAATAAATTACAATTTGAATTTGACTCCTCAAGTATCTACTTTGTTCTCACTAAGACACACAATTGTTGGTATGTTGATAAAAATGTTAAAGAAAGTGATATTTATTATATCTTATTTATAACAGACATTATATATTATACATAATGACCTAGGCCATTATTTGTCTCTATTGTAAATAATAAATCCACGTATTTATTGTATATAATATAAAATAATTTTCTAGAATCTCATAAAGAAACACAATTTTAATGAGAAATTCTCACTATTTAGACAATATACATGTTGAGTGTAGAATTTTAATTTAACAAGTCATAATTGACTTTATCCTATTTACTTCATCCAATAAAGTTGTGATTTGTTTCTTAATTCAGTCATTTTACTGATTAGATACGATTTGAGTAGTGTTATGAAGAGAAAATCACTTAAGTTGAGTTTCCTTACCTCTGCTCTGCTGATAAAGTTTTCATTAAGCAAATTAAAATTAGCTACTGAACAAAGATGGTCTAAAAGATAAGTGATAATAATTTTCATTTATTTATAGCTTATTTAGATTAATTATGAAAGTTTTTGAATAATGCCAACTATACTTTTAATTAATAGCCTACAGTACAAATGAATTTCTAATGTTTATATTGTGCCACTATTTTCAAATTGGATAAAGTTAGAAAGCTTATTATGAATAAAATTCATCCTTCTGATAAGGTCTATACTAGCCAAATAAATCAAAGAACAAATGTCTATAGAAGATGTCCTGCTTACACATTCAATACACCACTTGAAGTCCAAGTCCTTAACGCTAAAATAAAACTTTGTAATACCTTCCCAGAAAATGAAAACCTATTGCTGCCTTAATTTTTTTTATCTTCCAATAAATTTGAATGTTCATTTACTCAAAAGTATGTTTGAAATTGTGAAAAATAAATTGCTGTAATGCTCACAGTTAAGAGATGAACCAAAGAGGAAGCTAGCAGAGTGTATGCTTTTTGCAAAAATAACCAAAAAGCAAAATTTAAATAATATAGCTCAAATGCTAGTGGCTATTTTGACCTATACTAGAGAGGAGAAAATAGAGGGATATTAAAAACAGTCACAGAAATAAAACACTAGGATCATTTGAACTTGACAATATACACTTTGGTCCTCAAGTTTCTTGCTCTTGATAGAATGATCAACTCTGATCATAATACTCTCACATGCCCAACCCATAATATTCTTTTGCCTTTTAAAAGCTAATAGGTTTCAAATCTGATAGAATTCTTAGTCTCATTTATCAATCCTTTCAAATGCAAGCCTAAAATTGCTAGCATTTATTTGAATACTAAAAGTGAACTACACGTTTCTTAGAGAAAAACTCTCCAATTCAGTAAGATACCCATGTGTTTCCTTATCCTCTTCCCTAACCAGCTCCCTTTCTGCCCTTCACCAAGATTACTGTCTTTTCTTATTTTTTTTCTTCTGAAAGATACATGGAAGAGGAAAAATCAATGAAAACTTTTACCCTAAATCTTTTAAAAAATATTTCAAAATGAGAACGTCTTAAAAATGGTTTTGTGAGGGACACAAGAAAATGTAAAATTTTATGAGGAAGGTTGAGAAAGGTCAAGTGGAGTTTTTTTCTCCTAAACATTCATTCTTCAAATTCTTAGAAAGTACAGTAAGTATTAATCACAGGACAAAGAGCATTGAAACTGGTGTTGCAGATTAGCACACATTCATTCAACAGTTTCTGGTTAGCCAGATGGATGGAAATAAACAATGAATTAATTACTCGCAAAGATCAATGTGAAAATTATTTCATTCTTCTGTGAATAAAGTATTGAAAATCTAATCTTGGATCTGTCATGTGCTTTCTTGGTTATGTGGGCAAAATGTTAACTCTTTTTGAGTCCTTATTTCCTCTCTGCAATACTCACTTTATAAAATTTTTAGAATATGATGCAAGATAATATATTACAATACTTGACAAAATATCTAGTGTATAGAAAATAAGATATCATTTGTAGTAGTAGTGGTGGAGTTTTAAGGATTACTTTTTGTAGCTATCATTTGTATTAACAGTGGGGGAGTTTTAAGGGTTTCTTTTTGTGGTTTCAAACTGTCTCAATCAAGTTTTATCACATTTGAAATGAATCAAACCTGAAAAAAAAAAAAAAAAACTGAGGAGTGTTGTGATTATCACACCTGTTACCATGCTTTTTCAAGATTCCTTCTAGAAAATACCTGAGACCAATCCTCTGTCCTGCTTCTAGCATCCTTCATCTCCAGTCTGGATAATCTAAGTTGTAGTGGCTCACAGCTAAATTCTTTACCTTCAGTTTCTAATTCGTTTAACAATTTTTTGCCAATGGCAGATAAATCTTCCCCAAGAGTAATTCTGATTCTGTGTAAAACAGTCAATGCCTCCTTATTTTCTACAGGAAGACCTAATTCTTCCGTTTTGCATTCATGATGATCTGTTCTACTGGATTGTCCCAAACAATTGCCTGTATCTGATTTCTGAGCTTCCTTTTCACTTTTTAACTTTTATTAGAGTAGGTAGGTAGAGGCAAGCAGGGCAGGAGAGAGGGCCCCAGGAATGTTGGGTGTTTGTCAAGCCATGGTCAGGCAGTTATAAATCTGTTCTCTGAAATGGTGGGCAGAACAAGGTAGCGACTCCAGAGTTGTCTGGTTTTCATTGAGGGGAGGACTGGTAGGCATGAAACTGTGCCTCTAAGGTTGTAAATGGCCCATGACTGGCTCTGGGAATAATAGGTGTCTTTCAACAAACCGAAGACATCTCAAGTTAGCAAGCCTGTTAAAGTTTCCGGCATGCGCAGTAAAAGAGAGAGCAAAAAGTCAAATTTAACTAGTAATCACCTTCCTCTGGGGGCCCTTGACCAATAAGGGTAAATTGCCTCTAATGGTCCTGGCATGACTTCAGTAAGCACACTGCGCATGCGGCCCCACCCAAGTGCTGGCAGGGCCACTGCACATGCAGTAATGAAGCAATAGCCTGCCCAGAGGAAAAACGAAGGGAGGAGGCAAAGAGCCCAGGAAAAGTAAGGGGTATAAAAACTCAAAACAAAGATGCAGCCAAGGCACTTGATTTTTCACATCATCTGCTTGGCTCTCTTCCAGGTGTAATCAACTTTCTCCAATAAACTTCTCACTTAGCTTGAAATAAACTTTCTCTCCTGCTTTAAACCTTGCCTGTGTAACTCATTTGAGTTATTTCCTTCCAGAAGACAAAAGACAGACCTGCAGAATCCACACTCTGGAGTTTCTTGGGATAGCTGCAGACTCACATTTCAGTAACACTTTGTGCCAGACAAATTGACATGCTTATTTTCTGCCAAATATGCCTCATAACTTCTTGTATCTATTTCTCTGCTTATTCAGCTTTCTTTATCCAGAATTTCTTTTTTCTCTGAACAAGTTAAATATTGATGTATACTTAAACCCTCTAAACAACTATCTTCTTGTTCAAAATGATTTTCCATATACTTTAATATTGAAGTGAAACTTTTTCAGTTGAACATTCATAATACTGAATCTGCATCATTCTAATACGTGGGTCATTCTATATCTACATTTGTCATGAATTTCTTTATTAGGCTGAGCTTCTTGAGAGTGGAAGCTGTTTGGCTTTTTAGATTTCCCCAGGAGATCTAGAATACTTTTATATCTCAGTTACTTGAGAGCAAAACCCTTTTCCTGCCTCCAATTGCTTACAGCTTTCTAATATATTATATAATAATGCTGTTGATCTTAATAAACATCTTACTGTCCTACAGAGTAACTGGCTCCATAAAAATTGAAATTGCAAGCTTCCAGCATTTTGGAAATTTTTGAAAAAAATTTTCAGATAAAATCTTTCATATAATTTCTGAATCTGGACTATATCATGTATTATGCCTTGTAAATGCATATTGAAAAACTGCAGGTGAGAATCTGTAAATGTATTCGTCAATGCAGAACAGTTTGTTTTAGAGATGATTTGCGTTGTTCCAAGATCAAGTGTTTTCAGTTCTTTTTGATCATACTTATCCAGGGGCACTTTTACAGAATAATAGTTTTCTTACATCTCACTCTCAGCATTAGAAGTTCAATATAAAAGCTGGCTTCTGGGTTACATCTACTCCAAATGGAACTAATTGAATGCTAAAAATGCTGACGAGAGGTTTGACATTCGGAAGGAATTATTTTGTAGGATTAGGGAATAGATGGCCTATAATGATACTATATCATGTATATAATGATACTATATCAGTATAGATACTACTATAATGGGTAGGCTACAACCCATGATGAACGTTTAAATAACATTTACTTCATCACTGTGATTTTTACTGATTCAAATGTATAATATCTATCATATACAGTTTCAAGAGTTATTTAAGATAACATTAAGTGTAACTGGGTTTTTTCAATATTTTATAAGATGAGTAATGAATAAGCTAAAATATCATGATAGTATGCCTTAAGAAGTAGAAAACGTCAGGTTAATTATAAGGACACTAGTTTTGAAATTGAAAGATTTCAGTTCTAGAATCAGACTCTTAATCTAAATTTTATATAATTGAGGGCAAATTAATTAACATTTTTAAGTTTGTTTTGTCAACTATGAAATTAGGAAAAAGTAATATCCACCTTTATTATTTTATAGAAATTTAGCTAAGACAAATTAAAATAATATATGCTTTAGTTTATAAACTATAATGTGAGGTAAATAAAAGTGATTTTACTAAACAGAATTGGATCATAATAAAAATAATAGAACATTTAGGATAAATTTGGATGATTGTAAAAGTGGATATGTTCCTTGGTTTTGTTTTTTAATAAATCTCACATACAACACTTTCTAAGAATCTATTGATTTTCCCTAACTGGATAAAGCAGTATAAGATAGTACATAGATATCAAAAAGAATTTATGTATTAAAATGGATGTAATAAACACATATGAAATAACTTTAGACTTCAGAGATCAAATAAACATTTTGAGAAGGTGATAATAGGCTTAAAAAAAGGACAAACTCAGTCTCAGTCATGATAAATCAGAGAATACATTAGAAGTCAGGTTTATCATGTGTTGGCCATTAAATAGTTTGTAGAACACATATTTTGCACAAATGGCAGAACCTTATAAATAAGTCAGAAGGAAAAAAAAAACTAAGGCTTATTTCATGAATATCAAGAAAAGAAACCAGCTGTAGCCGAGGAAGAGTGAAAACCACACTTGAATTAGTCTTAAAGATTCCATAGCCCACAATTTGCAAAATCTAGGAATAAATTATATTCACGTCTAGCATAGTTTCTGCAATGGTCTTTGAATTAAAAAACAATGATGATATTTTTAAAAATGGATACCAACCAAAAATAAGCAAATAACAACAAACACTATGTTAATTGCATGCACTTACTAATCCAATTGAAGAAAATCAGGTCTAAGTAAGAAATAAACTGTGATTTTCCTAGTTTCAATGTTATCTTTAGTTTTTTATCATTTCCAAACATAGTATGTCTGACAGTATTGGTAACTCTCAGTTTCCCCAAAATATAACTACCATGGGGATCATTGGAAATATGCTGATAAAGGACAGTTGTCAAGCAACCTTCATTATAATGTGAGCTATACTCCATACAATTCAGATAAGGGGCTTAGAACCCTTGATACTCACTTGGCATCAATGAAAATTATAAACCTGCTTTTGCAGACTATGTCTAGTCTGCATTCCCTGTATATATGGAGTTGAGGATTAAAACAAATCTGCACTATTTCTGAGAATATTTGAGAAATGGCTTAACTCTCATCATCATAAGTGGATTTGCCTCTGAGTAGCTAGCTAAGCAGAAAGGCAGTATAATAGAATGGGGAAGAGGATGGACTGTGGAGTGCGTCACTTGGTCTGAATCTGCCATGCATATGTGGGAGACCTTGGGAAAATTATTTTTTCTCTCTAAGCCTCAGTTTTCACCAGTGTAAAACTGACAAGTTCAAATGTATCTCAGAAGATATTTACAAATGTAAAATAATTGTTTTTTTCAATTGTTACATAGTACTTATCATAATTCCTGGTATGCAGAAAATGTAAAATATATGGTAACTAATTATAGATCACTAGATCTCAAGATTACCTCATTTTCCAAATGATATGTTACTATGAATGTCAATTTGCATTAGGTGTTAGAAGATTGTCAACCCCTTTTTACCCTGAAGGGCACCATAAGGCTTAGAAATCACATTTAGATTTGTAAATTAGGTTACAAGCTCTTTGCAGTCAGGGACAAAATCTTATTTGACTTCTTCATTCCTAGTAAAGTGCCTAGCAAAGTGCCTAGTAAAGCAATATATGCCTAGTGCAGTGCAAAGTGCCCAGTAAATAGCATGGCATTTGGGAATAGACCAATTTAGATAACTTCAGTTGTTAAATGAGAAACAAGTCTGAAGGGCTTGACACAACTAGCTTTGAATTGAGCTGTGATACTCTTTAGTACATCAGGGAACTAAAACAATCATTCTGGGCTGGCAAGTTCCCACAACGCTTCTGACCCAAAGTAGCTATTACACATTATGAACTATTGCTGCTGTTTTCTTCCAGGATCTTTTTGACTTCATTGTGCAATGATATTATTTTTGTAAAAAATGTAAGATACTCCTTTTTTAATAAACGAAGCAGAAAAAATACTCATTGCTAATGTTAGCAATAAGAAAAAATGCACATATTTTACCATTCAGATATAAAAAGCATTAACATTTTGAAGAGTATGAAATGTACCCCCCATGAATATGTGTAGATTTGCCTAGACAGGCAAATATATTAAAATGTGAAAAAATTGTGTAAGGCAGACATATTAAAACTACTATTTTTAAATTACAGGTATTTTCATTAGAATGTAGGGAATAAATAAAAAACTAAATTCAATCTGATTTAAATTTAATCAAATAAATTTACCTCAGTAAATTCACATTAAGTATTTTCACATAAAGGAAATATTAATTACTATAAAAATTAGTGACTATTTAAATAAAGTTAAATATATTTATTATTTTATAATATATAATAATATATTAATACATATTAATATATTTATAATATAATAATAAATTATTTGATAAATTATAGATCTATTTGCAAGATCTAGGAATAAATTTTGTATAAATTATTAAATTATAAAATTTAATATATATTAAATTATATAATATTTTTATATTATTTACATACCAATATTAAAATAAAACTATTTTAATAATATCGCCAAGACATTACTGGCCATTTCTACTCTGTTGACATTTAAACTGATGGTTTCAAAGTGGATGATGGTTAAAACTACTGGTACCTTATCAAAAATCAAGGCAGTGACACATCGAATTGTATTAGCATTCATATAACACATTTGTGGTGGGTTTGGGTGTATAATTTTATTAAGAATGTCTTTGATGTATTAGTAACATTAATAGTTTTATAAATTCTGGACCCTGGAGTATACATTGTTTTTTATGTTTAATTTTTTTCTTTTTCTTTTTCTTTTTTTTTTTTTGAGATGGAGTCTTTCTCTGTCACCCAGGCTGGTGTGCAGTGGCACACTCTTGGCTCACTGCAACCACCACCTCCCAGGTTCGAGATTCTCTGCCTCAGCCTCTTGAGTAGCTGGGATTACAGGCATGCACCACCATGCCTAGCTAATTTTTGTTTATTTAGTAGAGATCCAGTTTCACCATGTTGGCCAGGCTGGTCTTGAACTCCTGACCTCAAGTGGTTTACCCAACTTGGCCTCCCAAAGTGCTAGGATTGCAGGCAGGAGCCACTATGCCTGGCCATATACATCATATTTTAAATATTTGGTGCTACACAATGGGATGATACAAAATGCATTCCTTTTACAAGTGGAAGTATTATAAATAGTTGTATTTAAAAAATATATTTCTTTATTCATTTTCTAATTGTTTTTGATAAGTTTTTAATCTATGTAGTTAGAGATATCTATCTGTAGTTCTTTGCTGTATTTTTTAGGTTTTCCTGTCAGAGTAATGCTGTTCAATTACAAAAGAAATTTTGCACATGTGAAAATTAGTGATAATGTCATTTTAGTTACGTGTATATTTAATTTCAGAGTTTTCTGTTTGTTTGTTATAAACAACACAAAAAACAGGAAATGTAATATAATTGGCCCCTCACTTAAACTGTGCAAATATAAACATAATGTTACACTGTAACTATAAGTTAGAAATGTAAACAAAGTAGCATATTTTTCATTATTGGTATTAAGGAAATTGATTATGTTTTGAGTTCATGTATTATTCTGTTTCTTTTTTTATTATTATACTTTAAGTTCTGGGGTACATGTGCAGAACATGCAGGTTTTTTACATGGGTATACATGTGCCATGGTGGTTTGCCGCACCCATCACCCCATCATCTACATTAAGTATTTATCCTAATGCTATCCCTCCCCTAGCCCCCCACCTCCCAACAGGCCCCAGTGTGTGATGTTCCCCTCCCTGTGTCCATGTGTTCTCATTGTTCAACACCCACTCATGAGTGAGAACATGTGGTGTTTGGTTTTCTGTTCTTGTGTCAGTTTGCTGAGAATGATGGTTTCCAGCTTCAGCCATGTCCCTGAAAAGGACATAAACTCATCCTTTTTTTGTGGGTGCATAGTATTCCATGGTGTATGTGTGCCACATTTTCTTTATCCAGTCTGTCATTGATGTGCATTTGGATTGGTTCCAAGTCTTTGCTGTTGTGAACAGCACCACAATAAACATACCTGTGCATGTGGTCTCTGTTTCTTATGTGTAAACTGTATTGAGGGTCTTTGATATATAGACTTATTGTTCTATCAAATTAGGAAATATTTTGGTATCTATCTCCTCAGACTTTGTTTCTGTCATTCCCTCTCCCTGAGGACATCCTTATTTTATCTTAAAGGTTTTTTCCAATTCACTGATGCTATTTTTTCTGTTTGTATTTTGTATTTGTTTCATTTTTGATAGTTTCTATAGCTGTAAATAAGATTTTTTTCCTCCACTATCTACTCTGCTGATAATACCTGCATTAAATTCTTAAGGTTCTTTAGCAAATTATCACAAACTGAATGGCTTAAAAATACTACTCTATCACAGTTTCAGAAGCTAGGAGTCCACAGTCGAAGTGCCGTTATCTGTATGGAAGTGTCATTATCTGTATTTTACCCAAATAATCCAGGATGAAATCCTCATCTCAAGATTTTTAACTAAATGACATCGACAAAATTTCCTTTTCCAAATAAAGTGACATTCAGAGGCTCTGGGGATTAAGACACAAGAATATCATCTGGGGACCAACCATTCAGTCCATATTACTCCATAGAGTCTATTTTTCATCTCAGACATTTGATCTTCCATCTCTAGAAATACATTGGAACCTTTACTATAACTCATGTTCCAAGTTAATATATTCATCTCCCTTTTGAATGTGTTTAGTATTTTTATAATAATGGTTTTACTTCCCTTTCCCTGTTATGATTGTTGTCACAACAGGATTTTTCTTTATCAAACTTGACTTTGTATTTTCATTATGTAGTACTATGTATTTTGTTAGCCATAAATTATGTGCTATTTTGCCTGAAGAGAAAGCTACATTAGTTCAGCCTGCCATGTGAATCAGAATTAAAGCCTAATTTTCTAATTTTCTTTTTATTTCTTAGTTTACCACTGCCATCAGCTATTAGTTTAACAAATTTTTTGCTGCCACTGCTTGTGAACATATAATTCAGATTTTCCTATTTCTTTCCAATATTTTATAACTATATTATTTGAGTGTCCCCATAAGTAAAACTACTATATCCAAATGCTTATCATCAATATGGGAAAAATATACCTTTTAAAATCCTATATCAATTAAATCCTATATCAATTAATTTTTATAAAATAATAATTGCCATTAACATTATTTTACAATGTATACGGTAATGTGCTGGTATACTTACTCGGTGTGCCAAGTATGAACATTTTGCCCTCATAGACTTTCTATGCTCTATTACTTGTTCTATTAAGCTTCACAGGGTGAGTGAGCCTCACAGCCTGTGTCCTGTGAAAGTCCATGCCACCTCATTTCTGCCTGGTTTCCTCCAATGAGTGGTAATGGTAAGATATTACATGAGAGGATCAAAGAGGCTGGTACTTCCTTTCCTTCTTTTTAGCATCTTCTTGTCATTGCTGCCCTTTATTCTGGGTGCCTAACAGATGCCCAAGCAGATCTCTGTGATTTCACCTTTTGCCTGAGGTTCCTGTCTTCTGGACTCTGGTGATACTATCTCTTTGTCTCAGCTATTTATTATCTATAAAACCAGTTATCTATGTCAAATTCTCACTGTTTTAATAAGAGTAGTTCTTTATCTCCTAAATGAACTCTCATTGAAACCATTTATACTGAAGAATTCTTATTAGAATATTACTTTTCTGTTTTTTCCTAAGGAAATGGATATATTTAAATTGATAAATTAGTAAAATAAGATGTCCCAGAATATTTCAATAGGATGAGACTGTGTAGCCTCAAGAACAATAGACAAATGGGTGATATTAATTAGCACAATCATGTGATTATTAGTAAGGAGGGCAACAGTAAGCTAGTATTAATCACAATATACAGAGCAAATATGAATGAGAAGTACTCAAAGTGTTTAAGAATGAGTAAACAGCTGTCAGCAAAATAAACCATTTAAAAGCTATCATAACTGAAAACCAGAATGCCCAATAAGATGGGCTGATTATATCATATGCCCATGAGTACCAGAAGCAGCTGCATCTTAAGAAAGTTGAAGATAACTCACTTAGAAAGATAAAACACAGATATTAAATAATATATTTAATATAAATATATATAATGATGTAAATAATAAAGATAAGGTAAAAAGTACAGTTAGTACTAATATATAGCTAATTTAAAAATGTTATATTTTAAAATAAATACAGAAGCATAAAGCTGTAATTCTGCATATAATCTTGAGAGTAGAACATTCAATTTTTCTACTTTATTTAAAAAAGAAATGAACATAATAAAACAAATTAAATTATATTAAAAAGTAAAATTACCTGAAGTCCACTTAGGAATCTGTAAACTCAGTCCAGAGGTCAGATATTTGCCTTTATTCCACTATTTGTCTATTTACAAAACAGTTTTGGACAAGATAATTTTAATTGGAAGGTCATTGCAAAGGATTTTAAAGGGGTTGGGGTTAACTTAATGCAGTATTTCCAAAAGCATGGTCCACAAAACAGAATCACTTTGGAAACTGTTGTAATATCTCTTACTGCACCCTCCAAACCCAATAAATGAAGCAGAATTCCTGGAGTGGGTCTTGGCAATCTGCATCACTAACAAGCTTCTCAAGCAACTCTTATGGGTAATAAACTTGGAGACACTTAGTAGTCCTAAAGAGAAGCTATTGATTAGACAGTTGACAAAGCAAAGGGTTATGTGTCTAATGAATAGTATGAGATATCAATCACAGATATCTTTAAATATAGGATTAAAGAAAATCTGCTCCAAGTAGATAAGCATAGCTATGCCTGGAGGTGACCTTCAGTTCTGAGACTGTATCTATTTTTTCTTTAAAGCAGGATTAATCACCTATCACTGAGTGGGTGTTAGTTCTAAGTAGTTCAATTATTTTCCCCTTCCACATAATTTTGTTTATTACTCATCAAGGCTAAGCTTTAAAAACCAATTTTACTTGTTCTAACAAATGATCATCATGTGTATACAATACACTTGCTTTGAACTCAAGTTGCATTTAATTTGTAAAACCATCATTAATACATGCCAAGTGTCTAATCATTTGATAAAAACACAAATAGTTTCCAAAGCAGCCACAAGACTGTCTCCTGGCTTTATCTTCTGTCCTCATTACTCAGGATATATCTCTTGTTAGTTTCGCAAATTTCAAAACTTTTATGTATTCAGGGATTGAGAATCATGGGCATCTCCATAGCCTTCTGGCATACTTGACTGGCTTGTCTATGTAAAAATAACTTCAAAATGGGCATTAGTTGTGGCACAAAATATATTAAATTATTACTGTTTATTTTAAAAATATTCATTTCTAAAACCAAATACCTTTTACGTATAGCAACAAGAATAAACAGAAACAACTCCCTCTTTTCCAGGGAGAAAAAAATATAAAATTATTACCTAGTTTACTGTAGTGCAGAGTCACTAAATTAGGACACCTCATGATTTGTTTTGTAAGTTGAACCTTTTTTGGGAGAAAATCAAAAAAATTTTGAGTCTAACTGAAGACAAGGACGAAGATTATAAATTCGAAGTTTTACACTAAGAATTAGAAAGCTATATTTACACTTTGCATTGGTTATTTGAGAAGAAATGATAAAATTAATTTGTGTGTAGGGAGCTTTACCGCAATATTTTTCTTAATAGTCTCTACTGATTCTGATCCTTTAAAAGATGCCAAATAAATTGGCTATCACCAAAAATGAGGCTTACCAGCAAGGAGAGAAAAGTCAACCTCTTATACTGTGGCTGCTTTGAGACATTTTTATTCATTAGTCGAGAGGCCCCTTTTTTTGCAGTGCATAAGGTATTTTTTACTGATTCGGATTTAATAGTGCCTTGGTTAGTTCCTGAACAAATTCAGTTTCATTGTGAATCCATGCAACACAGAATTTTAGGCATTTCCTTTGTTGTCTATAGATTTTAAGAAAGTATTCTCTTGTGTTAGATGTATTCAGATGTTTTAGATATTCTGGAAGGAGCTTCATTTTTGATATGTGTGATAGATTGAATTTCTGGCAATTTATATTCCTGTACATAAATTGGTATATCTTACCCTTGTGCTCACTTTGGGTTTTACATTATATGTTTTCTTAATTGGATTTGAGAACCTTTTCTTCACTTTTTTATACACGCACACATTACACACATGACTATATATATTTTCTTTGTTCCAAGATTCACAAATTTTTACTGTTACGCTCCCTAACAATTTTAAATTACTTGTCCAGAGAAAACATCTTTCTCTGCAGTCTATATAGCAAATATAGAAAATAGGCTTTTATGTTAGGAATTGTCAGAAACAATGTTATTTAAAGGGAGTGATTACAAATAATTAAACATGAATAATATGAAGTTTAATATTAGATTTAAATATTTAAATTCTTGACATGCTTTATGTTAGAAAAATAGCTAGATTTTGGCATAGGCTCAGATATATCTGTAAATTTTGGTATTTGAATGATGTGAATATGAAAGTCATAGCCATGTGTAACTTACTCTGTCACATCTGTGTTGTTAGGTGATAAATATACTAATACATTACTTTATTCACCTGTAACATAGGAATTATAGTGATAATACGATTTTCTATATTTATTGTAGAGGATGAATTATATGTCATGTATAGAATACCTGGAAGGGTTTCTGATGGATAATAAATGCTCATAGAGTAGCTTTTATTATGTTTCTTATTTTTATTTTATTTTTTTATTGAGAACAAGTCTCACTCTGTTGCCCAGGCTGGAGTACAGTGGTGTGATCTTGGCTCACTGCAACCTCCATCTCCCAGGTTCAATCAATTATCCTGCCTAGTCTCCCAAGTAGCTGGGATTACAGGCACCTGCCACCATGCCTGAGTAATTTTTTGTATTTTTGTTAGAGATGGGATTTCACCATGTTGTTCAGGCTGGTCTTGAACTCCTGACCTCCTGGTGATCCACCCGCCTCAGCTTCCCAAAGTGCTGGGATTACAAGCATGAGCCACAGTGGCTGGCCATGTTTTTTTCAGGTTTTAAAAACGTAGTATTCTGGCTGGAATTATGTACACCTCCAAAAAATATGTTGACGTCCTAAACACTAGTACTTGTAAATGTAACCTTGTTTGCAAGTAGGGTCTTTGCAGGTATAATCAGGTTAAAATGAGGTCATAGTGAATTAAGGTAGGCCTTAATTCAATATGACTGGTGTCCATATAAGAAGAAAGAGAACACTCAGAAATAGAGGTAGGGAACGTCATGTGATAAGGTAGACAAAGAACAGGTTGATGTTTCTAGAGCCAAGTAACACCATGGATTGCTGGAAGTTTCCAGAAGCTAGGAGACAGGGAACAAACAGGTTTTCTTTACTACTTTCTGAAGGAGTCCATCCTGCTTTGATTTCACACTTCCAGCATTCAGAACTGTATATAATAAATGCATTGTTTTAAGCCACTCAAAATTATAGCCATATATATGCAATTGCATTTGAATGGTTAACACTAGTGAACTCACTCCATGTCCTAGGCTGCTTGGGGATCAGGGCAAAAACGCAGACGTAGAGAGATGACAACCAAGAAAATAAATCAGACACTCAACTTTCAAGCCAAGGCAGACATGCTGTTAACCATTCAGACAGACGTCTAGCAAAAGGAAATGGAACAGTTGTGTAGAAATCAGTAAAGTTAAATGCAGTGATTTAGTAACCAGGACGAATCTGATAAGACTGTTAAATTTATCAGAGCTATTTATTCTAGCTTTGCAAAATACTGTCAAATGCTATAACTGGAAAGCATCACCATATGATACTAATCTATTAAATTCAGAAATCGCTTATTTATCAATAAATTTTCTAGTTCAGAACAGCCTTTGATCTTAAACAGGACAGCTAATCTCGGCAATAGGAGTCGATTTTTGCCTAGGATAAAAGTGATGTTGCAGCGGGTAATTTTGCAGCAAATTGGAGAACTATATTTAAATTTCACTCATAACCTCTTCAAGATTTTTATCATTACCATATTATTCTATGAGTATTGTTAAAAATCTAAATTTTGAATAATTATACATACATATATGTATATCAGACCATATTATATGCCAAAAGTTGTGCCTTTTAATCAGGAATTTACATCCATTCCTCAGATTAGAAGTTTTCATTCAAATAAATTGGAGAAAGTAATATAAGTGTTTGTCTAAATATGTCTAGACATTAGGAAAAAATGTTATTTAGATAATGGAAATGATCACTGATTCTACTGAACTAATAAAATACATTGACTTGGGGTTTTGTTAAAACACAAATCTTAGTCATATTGATTTTTTTTTCCATGACTGTGTTGGAATTTTCATAGGTGCCATTCATAGACAAATGACTCATTCTATTTGCCAGTTTCAGTGAGTAATTTTCTTTTCGTCTTTTAGCTTTAGTTGAAACTAGATATAGTAGGCATAGGCATCCGTAGAGAAACAAAATAATCATGTATAATTTCATGCTTATTTCTGTCCTCTATATGAAAGACTTCATTCTATGTTAAATTTGTGCTGTTTAAGGAACTTAAAATATTTTTTGCAAAAATATTCCATCCAACATGCTCCATAGATACAACATACCACATAAATTCCACCAAGCATACATAGAAACACACACACACACACACACACACACACACACACACAGTGTTTATCCCATCTGTAAACGACATCCTCAGCAATCATAAGAATCTCTATTATATGGGTAAAGTGAGTGTCACATGTTATGTAACAATTTAGATTAAATATTGTTTTTTTCTTCATGTGTAACACCATCCATTATTTTAAAAAAATTGATCAATTTACAATTTGTTCTTAAACTCTAATCATAATAAATGTATAAGATGGAAAACTTACCTAAGTAAAAGTGGTAACTAAAATTCAACATGAAGGTAATTTTTGCTAATTAATGAATTTTACATTTAGGCTTTCTATGATTTTCAATACAGATAGCAAAATGTCAAGCAATAATGTAGTTTCTCTGTACAGTATGAGCAGAATTTAAAGTTTCTTAAGAGTACATAAGAAGTCACCCTTTAAATCTTAAGTCCCTCATTCTTATTTCAATAGATCAATAATTTTACACCTCAACATTGTTAATATAGATTTTGTTTTTATCAAAATTATTGATGAAATATTGCATTTTGCATTTAAAACAAATCATCATTTAATATAGATTCAGATTCAATTATCATCTGGAACTTACAATGAAAGAAATATTCAGTTTCTTACTGAACTTCTCATATTGCCAGTAATGTTTCCCAAAAAATAAACTTATCAATAAAATACGTCTAGATATGTCCAATACACTTTTCTTGTAAAACCTGAGATTTTTATTCAGAGTATAGTCTTCTTTAATAGCCAGCTGCTATTAAAGAAATCCCACAGTTTTTTCTTCAAGACTAGTATCATCTTCCCATTAAGAGAGAGAGTATTCATAAGCATTCATACATTCTCATGAGCACTAATACTCTGCAGATGGCTGGAGATAAGAATTGTGAGTCATTGGCCAAAAGGCAAAAACCTGACCTTTTTTTTTTTTCTAACTATAGACACCTCTGCACTTCATACAGCTAGCTTTAAACAAATAAATAAACATGATACAGATTATGCATTTGACATAACATTTACAAGCAGGACTTACACATAACTTGGAGTGTTAAGTGCTAAATGAAAATAAAGAGCCTCATGTTCAAAATGTTTAAGAATTTCAAGATAATAGCACCACATTAAGCCAAATGTGGAGCCCTGTGACACTGTGTAAGTTACATGTCTGGAAAGGCAGCAGCCATTTTGGGAGTTTCTGAAGAGCTATATTGGATTGAATGAATCAAATGGCCGCCACAGTGCCTCCAATCCATTTAAAGATCATATCATATTTTCCCCCTTCTGCCCATAAGAATAGGAAAAGCATTTCACTGGCCCCCTTTTCCTAAAGTTGTTAATGCTGTAAACAATATCCCTTCCCACAACTCCCATTGCTCAATTTTCACTAATCCATGTGGATAAGAAATCTAAACCAATCAGCTTTCCTACAAAGCCTAGCTCAAAACAATTATTCCATGATTAGAGTTGAATCTTAATAAACAGCAATATTTGACATTTCTTCAGAGTGTTATATGTGGTACGCACTGTTCTGAGGCTTTACGTGCTGTCTTAATCTATGTGGGCTGCTGTAACAAAATACCATAAACTGAGTGGCTTATAAATAGCAAAAATTTTTTGTTACAGGTCTGGAGTCTTGATGCTCAAGATCAAGGCACCCACAACTTCACAATCTGGTGAAGGCCTTCTTTCCTGCTTCATAAATGAAATCTTCTTTTGGTCCTCACCTAGAGGATAGGACAAATCATATCTCTAGGGTCTCTTTTATGATAGCGCTAATCTCATGCATGAGTGTTCTATCCTCATGTCTTAATTGCCTCCCAATGACACTACATCTTTATACAGTCACATTGGTGGTTAAGTTTCTTTTTTCTTTTCTTTCTTTTTAATGAGATAGAGTCTCACTCTGTCACCTAGGTTGGAAGGCAATGGCATGATCTAGGCTCACTGCTACATCAGCTTCCTAGCTTCAAGGGATTCTCCCATCCCAGTCTCTCCAGTAGCTGGGATTACAGGCTCCCACCACCACACCTGGCTAATTTGTGTATTTTTAGTAGAGACATGTTAGCCAGGCTGGTCTTGAACTGCTGACCTCAGGTGATCTGCCTGCCTCAGCCTCCCAAAGTACCAAAAGTACAGGGGTGAGCCACTACTACAAGCTGTTGTATTTCAACATATGAATTTTGGAGGAATATAAACGTTAAGAAAATAGAATACACACTCATAAAACTTTCAAAAGGGGTAGAAATTATATTACATTTATTTTATAAATGATGAACAGGAGTTGAAGAAGGGAGAAGGAAGTAAATTGTTTATGATTATCGAGGTAGTGAGTGGCAGCTCCTTGATGCAAATCAAAACATTGTGTATGTAGAATCTGTCTCCTTAACTATAAGCTTATTCTATATTGATACATGGGGAATTTTCTTCTTGTTTTCTTAGAAAAACACAGTAATATGAGAATACACAGATGGATGAATTAACATAAACTACCAAATTGTTTTAGCAGAACCCCTCAGAAATGCTCTCAATTGCTACTCCTTCTCCAGAAGGAACCATGACCCAAAATTCTAAAATTATAAATAAATATGTTTGTTATTGAAATTTATAAAAATGGAGTCATTTGGTACTGTTGGGAAAAGCAGCAAAGGAGAAAGGACTTACAGAGTGCCTACATAAATTGGTTATGAGTAACAGATAAATAAGGAACAACAAACTGCAGAAGGCCACAGGAGGCCTCTGAGGAGGAAGGCCTCTCCATGCCTCATGTTCCAATGCAGGGTGACTTAGGCTCTATTACCATAAATATTGTGCTCAAGAATATAAAACCCCTTCGTAGCACTATGTCGTAGCCAAACTTGTAGGCTCCTTGTAAGGCCCCAGTTCTACCAGCTGCACATAGATAATAAGCTAAAGATAACCACATGTTCTTGTTTTGTGAAACTGCCAAACCACCACTGTTATCAATCCTTAGACTGACACACCAGTTCCGGTTCACTGATTCACTCCACAATCACCCTCTCTCCACCATCACTCCACCCCTACCCTGTAGATCAAAGTGATTGTAACCAATAAATAGTGCAGATGATCAGAGCTCGGGGCCTTCACTGCCTCCAATAATAGGTGATGGTGGTCCCACTGTCTTTCTTAATCTGTTTCTCATTCCTTTGTCCCCACTGAACTTGGGGTACCCATGAGTGATGTAGGGTTGGTTCCCTACCTTCTGCTGCCCAATGTGGGGCTCATGGATCCCTACATTCTGACAACCAATGTGTGGGGTTCATGGATCCCTACAGGTACAAATTGTATATTCTGCCATTTTTCTCTCAACATTATGCTTGTGAGATTCGTCCCTGTTATTTGTGCAACAGTAGTTAAATCACTTTTATTGATGTATAAACATTCCACTATTCAGTAGTAAATTTATTTACAAATATACTACTGGCCATCTAAGTGATTTTTTTTTCCTATTATAAATGATTCTGCTATGACATTCTTGTATATATGTTTTGTTACTCCAGGAGAGATTTGTTGAGTGACATGTACTGAATAGGGTCAAATTTAGTAGCTGTGGTCAAAATGTTTTTCAAAGTTTTTGAAAATATTTGCACTTCTACCAGTAGAAAAATCTTTAAATTTAACTATGATTGTAGGTGAGAAGTGATATTCCTTAATTTTTATTTCGCACTCTCTTGATGAATAACAGAAATCAGCTTGTTTTCAAATGTCGGCCTCTTGGGTAGCTTCAACTGTGATGTGCCTGTTCATGTTTCTTGTACTTTTAGTTTTATTCAGTTATCTATCCTGTTCTTATTTATATGAAAGGTATTTTATGCATTGTAAACATAAAACTTATATTAGTTATAAATTTTCTAAATATTTTTCCTCCCTCTGTTGTACACAGTTCATTTTCTAGTATTTCCCATTGAGAAACAGGAGTCCCTAATTTAATATATCTAAATGAATAAATGAGTAATTTTTTGTATGCTTAGAGGCTTGGGTAAACTCTTTAAACTATTTCCCCACAAATCCATGAGGTTGTTCTCAAATGTATTATTTTATTTTTTCTCTCTTAACTTTTTCCTATATCTGCAGTTTAACTCAATTTAATATTTTATGGCATGAGTAGGGTTAATTTTTATATTTTTCTTTCTACATATATATCCAATTGAATCAGAGGAATTAAGAAGACTATTCTTCCTTCATGATGTTAGATTCTTCTATTTGTTATACTCTTTATGTCCATTTATGTATCTGGCTTTTCTATTCAGTACCATTGATCTACCCCTCTAACCTTGCCCTAATACCAAGGGCAAGAAAAAATATCTTTCTGGAGGGTTGAAAAATATCTTTAATTCACCCACCCTACGTTCCCAGTAGCTACTAAAAGACAATTAGTAAGAAAAAGCATACAGGTGTATTTCATATAAAATGTACATGACTTGGTAGTCTTCATAAGAAAATAAAGGCCCAAAGAAATGGGTAAACCTGTGTACTTTTTACATGTTTTACAAAGAGTGGAGAGTTTCAGAAAAATATGATTGGACAAAATGTATGATTTAAATGGTATTAAACTGGGGGGAACTTAGCAAGACCTGTTGTTTCAGATTCTTCTTTGTATTCTGGTGTCCTCAGAGATAAGGATGCTCCTTTCCTCTTGACAGAGAGGATACCCCTCCAATGAGAGTCTTATGATCTGCTTCAAGGGAAAGCTGGAAAATCTTTCCTAGGTTTTATGTCCTGCCTTAATACAATAAGGTCAGAGAAAGTCAAAGAGCAACCTTTCTGCTTCTGTTTTCACAAATGCCAATGTGCTATATGCTGTAGGAGGTCCTGAACCTCATCGCCGCTCTGTTTTAAATTGTTTGATGATATACACAGATAACGGTCAGACATTTGCTCCACTTCCTTTTATTTTAAAGTGTCTTGGTTGTTTGGGAAAATTTGCTTCTTAATCTATGTTTTAGAATTGACTTTGAGTTTTATGAAAATTCCCATTAGGAAAAAGTAGACATGTGAATGATATAGAGACTTACTCTTATAAAAATATGGAAATGTTCTAATTAATTTGGATTTTCTACAAAGGCTTTCAAGAAGTTAAATAAACTTCTCCATAAAATGATTGCATATATCTCATTAGATTTATAATGAATATGGTGGTATAGTCATCCACCCTTTTTTAAAAGATGTTTTTTGACAAGATTTCCTTCAATATCCTGGTTTCTTAGCATTTTTAGGTGCATTTTAGTGCAACTTTGTCAAACTCCCACCCTATATCCTCCCTCAAAATATTTTGGTAACTTTGTTGAGATGTCATTGAATCTATAGATTAATTTGAGAGAAGGGAATTTTTATGCTATTGCACATTCAAATACACAAACATGGTATCACTTTAATTTATTGAGGTCTATTATATTGTATCTCAATAATATTATATTTCTAAGTGTAAAGAGCTAGTATATATTTTAGTAGAAATATTTCTATGTGATTAAATTTCTTTAATATAATGAACACCATAGAGTTGTTAAATCTTCACATCTAGTGTTTTCTTACTAGAGTTTAGAAATAAAGTTTATTTTTTATACTGATCTTTATCCAATGGCTTTGATAAATTTACTTATTAAATACACTAGTGTCTGTCATTTTTATAGCATTTCCATGTAAACAATGCCATCTATGAATAATGGCATTTTTATTCATTCCTTTCCAATTATTATACCCACTGTTTTACTTTCTTGTCTTAATGTACTGGCTATGTCCTCTAATAAAATAGTGAATAGAGTAGCAGGTAGCTTTCTCATTCCCAATCTTGTTGAGAAATTTTAAACATTTTACTGTAGGTGAGAGATTGTCAGATGTTTTCTGTAAAGAGTTTGGTGTATGTATCTTTAGACCTGCAGAGCATAGACTCTGTCATTACTGTGAAACTCTGTCAGTACAGGACAAAAGCTACCAGAAATGATATTCAAATGAATAGCTCTGGCTATGTTTCTATGTAGCTTTATTTAAAAAACAAGAATGGGTTAGATTTGTCCTGTAGCCATAGTTTGCCTTTTCTAGTGAAAGAAATCTCTTTAGTATTCAAATTTCCAAGAGTTTTGTATAATTAATAAGATTTATCCAATGGTTTTTCATTCACCATATTAGGAAATAGCTTTATCTTTCTTATTCTAGTAGGAATTTTCACAATTGCCATAAAATTGTTCAAATATTAAGCAATTTACATTTCTGAAGGATAGCCTAACTGTATGTGATGATTTTTTTTCTGTTTTTTTTTTTTTAATCCATCGATGGATACTTTTAAACATATTTTTAGAATTTTATTTAGTTGCACTGTGTTTTAACTTTTAAAAATGTTATCTTTAACTATTATGGGTACATAATCAGTGTATATACTCATAGGGTACAAGTGATGTTCTGATACAGGCTTACAACATATTATAATCAAATCAGGGTAACCGGGGTATCTATACGCTCAAGCACTTATCATTTCATTTTGTTAGGAACATTTAAATTCTATTCTTTACATCATTTTATTTATTTATTTATTTATTTATTTATTTATTTAGTTAGTTAGTTAGTTAGTTAGTTGAGATGGAGTGCATCTCCCAGTCTGGAGTGCAATGGTAGGATCTCAGCTCACTGCAACCTTCACCTTCCTGGTTCAAGCAACTCTGCTGCCTCAGCCTCCTGAGTAGCTGGGATTACAGGCACCTGCCACCACACCTAGCTAATTGTCGTATTTTTAGTAGAGATGGGGGTTTCACCATGTTGGTCAGGCTGGTCTCAAACTCCGGACCTCAGGTGATCCACTAGCCTCGGCCTCCCAAAGTGTTGGGATTACAGGCGTGAGCCACTGCTTCCAGCCAAGTTATTTAAAAATATACAGTAAATTATTGTTGACCATAGTCACCCTTTTATAGTATAAAATACTGGATCTTTTCATTCTAAGTGTATTTTAGTTCCCATTAACCATTTGCACTTGCCCCTACTCCACCAACTTTTAAAATAAATTTTAGTCTTGCTTTTCTATGAGGATTATATTGTTCATACTGAGTATAGAAGTATTTTTTTCTTATGTAACTCTAGCAAATATCATATAAAGATTTGCCATTTTTTTCCTTAATTATTTGGTAGTTTTTTCATGGAAAAATCATTTGGGCATGAACTTTTGTTCTGGAAAGTTTTTAATGACAGATTAAAATAATTTTATAGATTTTCTGTGTTTTTCAGGCACTTTTTTAAAATAAAAAAATCAACTTCATTGGCAAATACTTTGTCATTAAATTATCTTTCTTAGATTTCTGCAGAATCTATGACAGCAGAATAGATTCTGCAGAACTCTTTAATTCTGATTTTGTCTTTTTTTCCTCTTCCACTCTTTTTTTCCTTTTTACTTACTTCCTAGAATTTATCGATGTATTAGTCTTGTTAAAAACTATATTTTGATGTTTTTGCTACTCTACATGCATTTTCTGTTTCGTTATTTTCTTTCTTGTCATCATTGTTTCCTTGCTTCTATTGTGTGTGTGTGTGTGTGTGTGTGTGTGTGTGTGTGTGTGTTCACCTCTATTTTCCCTTCTAACTCTTTGAAACAAATCTTTACTGTTACTGCCCTTAGCTACTCACTGCCTCAGAAGGACTTCAGATTAACAATGGAAAGAGTATTGCTTTAGGATGATAAAATTAATCACTTACTACCCATACCCACTATTGTAACCTCTCAGTCAGTGTGAGTTAAGTTTACAGGGACACTGAAATTGCTTCTTCTTCCTTTGATCTCCTTTAATTGCTTTTCATTATACTGCACCAACTATTAAATTTATTCTAGACATGCTCATTTCATTTATGCAGTCTATTTGCCTTTGCTGGTGAACTGAAGACTAGCATATATCTATCTGCTAAAACTGATCTCTTATAATGAGTAATAAATAAAAAGTATTCTTAACTAACATATGATCTGTTTCTTCTGATAGTCTTCTATTCTTATCAGATATATTCAGCTTGAATGTGAAAGACAAGGAAGGCCAAACAGGGTAGTTCACAGAAGGAAGTTTCTCAGGGCACAGAACAAGGCAGAAAAGGGCAGGATTCAAACATTTGATCTGAGTGTGTGGCTGACAGGAAAGTGTTTCTTTCCAGAATAATTTGTAAATTAAAAGTTGTAGAGACAGCTATTTAGAAACTAAATATTCATTTCCCTTATGGAAATAACTTTGAATTATATTTTATAGATAAATGGTATTTAGAAATTGATAGGCTGCAATTTTCTATTTTGATTTCATGATGAATTTGATTTTGACATTTTAGTAACATAATCTCTTGGTTTACTTCACAGTGCAATATAGGTATAGTAAGTCATATTTATGCAAATGAAGTTGAATTGTTAACAGGCAGCCATGATCTTAATTTCTTGAATAATATTAGTTTTTTTCTACAGGAATTTCTTCCAATCCCTTTTATTCAAGTTAAATTAACAACAATATTTGGATCAAAAATGCTATTTCTGAATATTTATTTACTTATTTTGTAATCAGCAAATGATTAGTAATAAAGAGCCTACTATAAATTTATCTTAGAGCTAATGTACAGAAAGAGATAGTACAGGAAATACAATCTATTACTTATCTCCCTAATCAACTTCTATTCCATATGAGAAGTCAATGAAACCACAAATCATATAAAAGTGAGCACAATGAAGATGTTTATTTCATAAACCAATTGTAAATTGTTTGCTCACATTAAAATTCATACACATATGGCAAACATCCATTTTATGCAGTGCTATGCAGTAGAAGTGTGGGAAAAATGTTTCCACCACAAGAAGAACTATGGCCAGAATGTATTTATCTCATGATCCTCTACAAAGCTGCAGCTATGATCAGTATCACATAATAGTACTGTTTTTAATCAAGGTATTGGCATCAAGCCAGGTCAATATTCAATTATATTTAAAATTCAACATTCAATTATGTCTGAAGTTACTCTCCACTTCCTTTTATTCAGTGTACAGTTAGATTACTCAGAAATACTAGAAGGCAGATTGATGATATATACTTGTGCATTTGTTGCAGAGTTCTTTCTTACTAGTACCTGGCCTTCATTTATTTCAAGGTTCTTTCAAGGTTACTGGTTCAGGTCTAGATTTTTATATACTGCATTGGCCTAAGCCAAATTTCTGTTTAACAGAATCGAATTAGTTTGATTTCATAGATCTCATGAGGCTTTCATAAACTTTCTTTATATTTTAGTCGTGAAGATGCCATAAATAATTAGCGGCAATCAAAGATCTCTGCAGCTCAAACTATTCTAATTCCCAGCTTGACTGTCAATTACTGCTACTGTTCCTACCTTACCTTTGAAGGTTAATTACAGCTATTTGGATTGTACTACCCAAGCATCTTATCTTCCCTACTGAAACTGGGGAAACCATTTTCATGGCAGAACCATCTCTGGCTACAGAGGACAGCCAACAGAGTGTTTTTCAAATAAATTAATCATTTCCTCAACAATGTCTTTCTTTATGTTTTAGTGAAACAAGACATTTGAGGTTCTTCTCAAGGGCCATAAACGGTCAATGAGTGAATAAATTTATAATTTCCACTTTTGCAGTACTTAGGATAAATTATTATATGTTGCAAAATAAAACCAAACATATATCTAGCATTTCACTTTCATTTCCCATTGGCCACCATCAAGTACAGGTTTCAAAAATCAAAATCTCTGGAGAGCGCAGGCATATTAATAAATTCACTACAATCTAAACTTATGCTTAGAACCCTAAACATAAACTTAAAATGTAATTTCATAAAAATATATCCCAAAACATGTCCCTCTTGTTTTCTGTTAAAAAAAAAGTTAAACACATTTCCATATATTTATTTAAAATAACCTAATTAGTTTGTTTTATTTCTTCTATTTGGTTAGTCTTATTCAATAGTGTTTGAATTGCTTCTCTTCTCCTTGTTCATGAAGAAGGGATTCTCACTCCAGGTTTTGAGAATGACTCAATACATGATACCTGCAATTAGACAGATGAGATGGACAGCAGTGTTTTAGTCATGTAGACTCACAGTCCCAGGGAGAAGGGCGTGACATGCCATGCAGGGATACATAGGAGTGTCCTTGAAATAGAATGGATAAGCAGCAGCTGTGGAAAGCAGGCTTTGTAGTTTCAAGAGGGTGCTTGTCCTTTCTCATTCCCTGGGAAAAACGTGATTACCTTGTTTGATCTATGTTCTGACGAAAATTGAAACCTTCTGTGCTCAGGGATAAGCAGGAATTTCACCTGGTCCTGTTGATAAGAAGAGATGTTTGGTTAGGAGACTTTATCCACATGAGTGGAGGAGAGGAAGTTGTACCCTCCTGATTTTAACTGGTGTTAAAGCATCACATAGTATTGGACTTAGATGTTAAACTTCACTTCACAATTAGGTTTCTCTGGATGTTTAGACCTACAAAAAAGGTTGAGAGAGCTGAGAAATTGTAACCAAACCCGGATTCAACCATTTGCTGCTCAAAAACCAGACTTGAGAGATAAGGGTTGGTGTTGATACGGAAGAATGAAAATGAGAATAAGACTAACCCAATAGAAAAAATACAACAAAATAGTTACGTTAATTTAAATAAATAAATGGAAATTTATTTAACTTTTTTTTTTTTTTTTTTTATTTTTTACAAAATACTGCCTACTATTGTGGCAGTATCATTGGTGTCATGCCAGTTTAGATAAAAAGACACGGACACATGTGGAGTGGTTTTAAGCAGCAAAAATTTAATAGGCAAGAAAGAAGCAAGGAATACAGCTCCCCAATACAGAGGCAGAGAGAAGGGGACTCTAAGAAAGAGAAAACCCACAGGCAGTGGTGGAAAAGTGGCTTCCTATACTGAGATGCTAAAGGAGTCGTGTGTCTGGATTGCATAGGGCCTAAGGGATTGGTTTGGCCAGGTGTGTCATTGTGTACATAGCCCAAGAAAAAGCTGGCCATCCCACCTTAGTCCTTTAATATGAAAATATGGGTCACCATGATGTTCCAAACACATGGCATTATCTGGAGGTGGCCATGATACCTGCTACACCTGGTGACAAGGGAAGGACAGCGGGAATGGTCATATTGATTGAACCCAATTTCTAATAGCTGGCATTTGCATATCAAAGCTTGCAGCCTGGCCCTTCAAGCAGCCTTTTCTGTTAGAAAAGAGATGGTTTGGGGTTATATCTTATTACAGGAAAATTTCCACCAAGAACCTTCACCCTTACTGCCTGCCTAAGAAATTATTTCTTAATAACTCCTGTATCAGTGGAAGGAAAAGCAGGTTAACCCAGAAAACCAGCAAAATCAAAAAAGATCATGAATTAAAATTCTAAAGTACCATCTTAAGCCAGTACAAATTTTAGGATCTTTCTATATTAAGGACAGGGAGAAGAGGCAGGGGTTGACATTAAGAGGTAACTGATAACTACAGATATCTGGGTGACAGTGAGGGTCTGAGGAAATTGGGAACTTCTTTGTCCTTGATCAGGTCACAGTTCACCTATAAATCTTTAATAAAATACAGTTGTTTTCATACTTCTTTAATTCCAGAGTTAATTTTTTAAAACTACATGATTTCCATTATTGCCTATTTTCTCAGTAGTCTAAAATTATCCTAACCTACAAACAGGAACAAATAAAGGCTCTTTAAATAAAAATGGAGTTAGGTTAGTCCTTTCCCTGTTTCACTGTTACAGAATGAGGGCTATTAGCTTCCCCTTGAAAGCTAATTGCCTTGGGCAATATTCTTACCAGTCCTCAAACAAGATAGAGGCATCTGCCTCAAACAGAAATAAAACATCTCCTTTGGCTAATGAGGGCAGCCAATTTGGTTTGGGAATTGGGGTGCCCTGCATATCCTATATCCTCTCCAGAGTCCTTATTTTAATTTTCATTCCTTATTGTTTTATGATCAGTGTTTTACTTTTTATATTAGATAACTGGTAATGTGGTAAATTTGATTAGTATAATAATGTATATGTCAAATTATAATTTTTTTCACTATTTTAATTCCATGATAATTAGACAAAAGTGATTCATTTGGGACACTTACTTAAATGTTGGTTTTTCTTGAATTGAGAATTTAAAACTTTTGACATATAATGTACTTTTTTTCAAGCTCTCAGTGCAATCACAAGCACCACTCAACCCACGATTCTTATATTTATCTTGTGGTTCACATTGTTCCATGACAACAGCTATTTAGTAACTAAGGATTTAGCTTCAAGATGGACTTCAGTTTCAATAAGTATAGGTGGTCATTGTAGAAGATTCCATGGACCACCATGGTTACATATATTTATACAAATTATTTTTAAACTCAACCAGCTTAGTTTACCAATACCTATTCTCATTTTTATGATTATCTGTTCCATAAAGTAATTGTACTTACTAATTATTGTGTCAATTAAGATCCTAATTTGCAGACAAAGTGGGATATTCTGATTTGCTACATGGAAAAATTTATTGATTAATATATATTAGAAACCTCATAAAAGTATTAATAGAGCTGGAGAAAAGGGCTCGTGGAAAACTTAATGACAATCAGAATCATTCCACAAACAAATTTGAAAGGCAACATCATCATTATGACCTGTGATACAATAATGCAATTGTAATAAAACCTCTACATTTACCAGGAAACTGGACCATACTGCAATTTCTATCTATGCCTTTGGTTGCCAGCCTTCTCTAAAACATCTCTTGCAATTACATAAATGACTTAGGAAGAATCCTTTTCCTTAAATAGCTCCCACATTAACCAAAATGCCTGTGAATCTGATTGGTAAAATGTAGGTTACACTTCTTCTTTATATTGGAGGGACTTGAAGAAGAGTATTTATCCATGACAGGAAGTAAGTTCATTATGTTAGGGGTCCCTACAATTGAATGTTAAGTCCTACTTGTGGAGAGCTCTACTATATTAAAAAATGTTTCTTTGAGACTGCAGTGTGTGTGTGTGTGTGTGTTGCATGTGTGTATGTATGTTGAGACTAGGGTTGGTTGTATTTGGCTTTATTTTTGTATGAGTATATTTTATACTAATTACCTTCAGGACTATTGCAAGGATAAACTGACATGAATGCAAATCTAAATGTTTAACTCATGGACATACCTGGTATGCACCAATCTATAACTGTTTTATCAAACTTTAAGAATCTTTCTGTAAGCCCCTGTGGAAAATTCTACAACAAAATAACTAAGGGAAATGTACTATGGGGTGGAAAATCAAAATGAGTAAGCAAGTTGAGAGAAAAGTGTTCTCCGTTGGTGGGATCTGATGACATTAGGAGGAGGTGATTTCATAGACTCCTCAGTCAAACCTGAAGACAAAATGCAAAGTTTGTAATGGACGCATTTATGAGGCTAATAGTTTGTCTTTGAAGATTTAATCTATTTACTTTATAAAAGAAGTGGTATTTAATAAATAATTACATTTTTACTATTTATAATGTAGTTTTATATTTTCCTCAAACTTCAGCAAATCTGAAACATGTAGTCTTTCTCTGTGGATGATGAGAAATAATGAGAGGGAATAGCAAAGGACTATATACCCTACCCAACGTTAACTTCCTCTTTAACATCCATTAAGATGGATCAGCATTTTCTCAAAGGCAACTGGTACAATAAATTGGGAAGATGAATAGCCACTGAGTAAGTGAGCTGCTATCCATGTCAAAGTTGGGACAGCAGTAAAAATAAAAAAACAATACAGAGAAAGTGAAAGAATGACAAATGATGACACAAAGCCAGCACCTAACTCTCCCTCCATTTTGAATAATCATATATATATTACATCTCCTAGATGGGAAAGCAAAAGGTAACACTTTACTTATGTAAATAAACGATAACACCCAGTCTTCTCACAACAAAAATAACTCTCTGAGATAATGCACAGTTAATTTCCGCAGTGTACATATATGTCAAAACATCATGTTCTACATAATAAGTACATGCAATTTTATGTCAATTAAAAAATAATTGAAAAATAGATAATAACAAATATGTTACCAAACTGTATAAGACTGGTATTCAAAATAGGTAGAACCTTAAACCAATTTGCTAACAAATTATTAAATCCATTTTGCAATGCTGATGTTTGTAGATATGTTACAACTTTTACAAATATCATAATCATAGAAGATAATTACTAATTTTTTCACTGTGAATTAACAAATTACATATACAATATATTCAGTATTTTTTAAATGCAGCCAGTACTAAATTCTGACTCTTTTGATAATCTTCTTTATAAGTCATGTTCGCCCCCTCACCCACCTGTTTTTTAGCTTTTCTATGTTTCTCTGGTAATCTCTGAAAAAAGCTAATCAACCACTTTCCTGTTATTTCCCATTATTGAATGTAAGAAAATAAATACTTAAAAAAGGAATGGAATGAAAGTAAAAGACTGTTCTGAGTTTCACATCATGCAAGGGTTATCCAGAATTATTTGTAGTTGGAGTAAATTATTATTCTATCAGACAGTCATACTTTTCTATCATGTCTTTTTTAAAATATATAATCAACTAGGTTCAAAGCAAAGTGAATAAGGCTAATAAATACTGTGAAATAGTCAAAGCAGAAAAATGTGGTTAGTATTTTCCAAAAATCTAAGTCTATGTTAGGATATGTGGATAATCAAGCACACAGCACTGTTGAAGTCTGGTTGCTGTAGATGCATCTCGGCATATAAAGCATTTCATGAGTTCAACAGGTTTGTGTGTCCCTCAGCTCCATATAAAACTTTGACTTACAATGTATATTTTTACTATATATTAAGATTGCAAATATGTATCATTTAAAGTGATATCTTACTAATACAATTTGAATGGAAGTCATGATGAGGCAATTAACCAAACCCATCTAAACCAAAATATACATTAAGTATCTCTCTGTCTATATATGTATTTATACACAGATATATTACCTAGATACAGCTTTCTTTCACTCCCTCTCTATATATGGCTTTCTTTCTCTCTCCATATATATGTATATGTATATATAATCCACAAACAAAGATTAATCTCTCTCTCTCTCTCTCTCTATATATATATAGCCTTTATAGACTCTAGTTTA